>JH994062.1:11648-23856 GCA_000316135.1 Trachipleistophora hominis | reverse complement strand
TTTAAAAAAAAGGATAATTTTAAATTTGGTAAAATATGTAAGACTTGTCTGTCATGGGGATCTTTAATTAACACTAATAAAAATACAAAGTTATACGTTGTTATGCAATTACGTGCTCATAAACTTACTCAGCAACCTTATAATGATATGTAAAAGAAACACTACCACTGACTGAAAACTATTCTTTAACCTCATTGAGGAACTGCGGAGAGACTCCCTTGATTAAGAACAAGGGAAAAATAAATTTATACGATGTACATTAATTTAACCTTCCGTTTTATAAACAGAATAGCGCAGTTAATTACCAGAAGAGATTATTCTTATGATGATGGACTGTATAACCCTAAATTTTATAAATTGTGTTTAAGTGATAACAATGAATTTAATGCTAACTGGATAAAACTTAGTTAAATTCATTACATTCATCTTATATCACACTATGAGCTGGTGTTATTCAATAACATTGAGACATTCATGATATAAAATGATGAACAAGCGATTCTGGATACGTTGAAGCTGTATTTTTTGTACTTTTGCTGTTTCTGGGCAGAGAAAAATACGGTCTATTCATGATTAATACTATTTTTGAAAGGTTTAAACATCTTAATATGTTGGTTATTGGTAATACTTGAAGGAAATCGTCCAAACAACTGATTTATCTGTGAAAATAATCGGACGACGGACGGGGATTCTCGGTAATCTCGTGAACTTGCAAATGACTTCCATGAACCAAGGCTAAACAGGCCAGGATAGGTGCTAATTCACCAGGAAGAGTATGTTAAATATGTGTTAGGATAAATGTTGAATAATTAATTGCATATGTCTCTTCAAGAAAGAATGGTTGATCGTTTGCATGCGATCTTATAGAAAAGAAATATAGGAGATTGGATGAATATCATGAAGAGAGAATAATATGAGTGCTTTATAAGTTTAATGATCAGTCGATTGGTATTAAATATGGCATAATGATATTGTTATTGACTCTCATGTTAATACGAGCATCTATTGGTCATGTACCATTTTTAACTGTTTTCGAGTGTTACAGATGTTTACAACCTGAAGTGTATTACGTTAACAGAGTCAAACACTTAGGATGTACCCTGCGTTCTCTTGAAAGCGGCATATGATAGCAATGCTATCTTAATTGATCATCATATGGCATAATGGCATATGATAGCAATGCTATCTCAAATGATCATTATATGAAATGATAGTTGCCATTCCAAAGCATTCTCAGTTAAACAGTGTTAGTTGGTAAAAATTAATGTAACTTCTCATTTCTACATTCTACCGTAATAGTGTTCATCAATAAAAAATACTAAACCGATTACTTTCCACAGAGAAAGTTGAAGAAGAGAGGAAGGTTAACATATCACAGTAATTATACAGTGTCACTACAAGACTTAATATCACAAAATGAAATAAATGACAAACACGTATAATTTATGAGTAATAAGAATTACTAGAATCATCTAAAGACCTATCGTTATAAAATTACGATAAAAATGTTATGGTTATACTAAAGAGTGTTAATCATCTTTGTAACCTTATGCCAGTAATATTTTAAGTTATAGTTGTTAATAGTGCAATATTTGCTAAAATTTTGTTTCGCTTTTGTTCCACAATGAGGAGAATGTAATGTATGAATTATTAATATTATCATTCATTAATAAGAAAAGTAACTATTTTAAACAGAAATATATTAAAATAAGTTATTATGTTCGTTTATCACTTCTGTGTATAATATTAATCTAATCACATACAATAATCATTGTAAAAGCGTAGCTTAGGTTGAAGCGGAACATTAAACTTTCTTGTATTAATAACAATAACCGAAATAAATACAATGTTTGGCAAATAAAATTTTGGTATAATACGTAAATATTTAATGTTTATAAATGCGTTTTTACTGTTACAATTACATTCATCACATTATTTTAACATTGATAGGTAAATTATTTGCTAACAAAAACGACGATAGAAATTTGATAAACGATGGTCATATTGCCTACATTCTGCGAATATTTGTTTTTGTTAATAATACTGTTGAAAATAATATTTTAAATTTTGTATTATACTGTAGTTTCGGTCAAATCCCCTTTTTTCAAAACGATTATGTTTATTTAGTCATCTCTCTAGGATGTTAGGATCAAGGGTGGCAACCAGCCTTGGTTCACGGTTGATTTATCTAAGTTTTTTTTTGCTTGAAAGTCAGTTTAATTAACGCCTCACACTTCCTCACACACCAAGTTGATTTATCTAAGCATACCATTCGTTCTGTACATGAGGCTATACAGAGTAGTTGAATATATTTAAATAGAATTTCTTAGGATCCTGTTTAAGACTATAGAAAGATAATTTAATAGAAAATAAACATTTACTTATAGACAATGATGAATGTAATTGTCATTTAATGTATCTTTAATAATCTTGTCTGGTTGTCCACATCAATATAGGCCAACAAGGTGTCTAAATGATCAGCACCCGCTGCCCATTTATTACCTAGAAATTTCTATAAAACTTCTTAAACAGGCTTTAAATCGATTATCTTGTTCTTTTACGTAACACAAATCTTGCCATTCTAAAACAGATGATGTTTATCAGTCTATCCACCTATTCTTTAAATTTATAACGATGTTTTTGAAAAAAAAACAATGTTTGTGATCATTAATATTGTTGGCCCGGAGTCAACCTCCTCTATTTAATCACGTAAATAAAACACACCTTATGTTGCAATATGTATCGGCCCAACAAATACTATTGATATCTTTAAAGGATCTCAATTAATATTATCATTTACTATTATTTTGGTGTATACATGGCACAAACATTTTATTATTAGAAAATCAGTCAAAAATCATAAAGCTACTGATGCTTACATCAACAGTTCGTTTATAAAGATACCATAGTAATGTACAAACGTGGATATAAAGGGCCTACACGCATTAATGTCTACGTTCTTGGTATAAATGTATTCTTACAATGTATTTTCTTTTAAATTATTCTTTTACACCCGATATAACGCGTTCAACATATTGCTAAATATCAAATTCATTTTAGTTACGCTCTAATTGCAAATAATAACATCTTTTCCTAAACATTTCGTAATCTTCTTCGGTTTTAAAGTACGTATTCTCTGTTTTATACTGCTTCAAAGTTTTAAAATACTTGAATGCATATTCATCACTTACCCGCTCACCCTCAATAACACCCGCAATCCTTTCCATCAAGTCGTCTCTCTCAGCATTTATAAACACGTAATTTTTCCGTTTAAAGAACGTTTCCTGTCTCCTAACGTAGTTTCTCGTATTCTTTTTAAAAGTGTTTAAAAACGATATAAAAGCGTTGTAGGAGTAATCGCCAGCAATGAGAAAGTTATAGCTCTCTTTGTAGCCTATGGGGAGTAGACGAGTACTCACAATATCATCATTTCTTATCACGTGATTATTTACATTAAAACAAGTTTCATTCATACCAGTCGTTGTTTGATGCTCCTCGTTTCCATTTCCACTGTTTCCTACTTTATCATTAACTTTATCCTCTTCAGCGTTCTCAACACAACATTTTCTCTCGTAGCTGTCCATTCCATGTTTATCGTCATTTTCTACGGTTGACAACGACTTGTCCACACATGGCAGACTACAACCAACAATATTATCTCTAAGGACGTTATCACCATATGAACACGGATTAAATGCACCAGCCTTACCATTTATTTGATCATTTCTAACACACACTCGCAGTGTCTCCTCTAACAGTCCATTTAACACCATCTCCTCACACCTCCTGTCCAAGTCTCTGTAAAGCACTCGTCTATTTTTAAACAAAAACACTTTCACCACGTTCGCACAGCAACTCGACAGTCTTTCCATGTACAAACCGCATCCACCAACAACAAGCACACGCACCGATCCATCACAATCAACCAAACGATTGCAGTCCTCCATGTTTTTGATAACGTTCAAACTGTCATTCACGTACTTTTCTACGTCGTACTTCTCGCCATAGTGTTTTACATCAACCATTAAGTGATTTTCACGTTCCTTGTTGCTGCCGATGTTAAGCTCTCTGAATATTTGTACGGAATCACAGCTCAGTATCTTTGTGTTCAGATTGTGTGCAAGTTTCAGTGCTAGTGCTGTCTTTCCTGTGCCGGTTGCGCCTGCTAGGCATATTATTTGAGACATGGGGTGCATCGTATTGAACGGTAAAACGATGAAACATAGATATTGTGGTCGATGAACGAGACGGGTAACGAAATAAACCGTGTGAATAACTAAAATGATTGATAAGTAGAATGAAATAAGCACGTGTTAAATAAGTGTTGGATGGAATGTTGAATAATTAATTGAATATGGTTCTTCTAAAAAAAGTTTTGAAATGAATATAACAAACAATAATTTAACACTTAATTAGTAGTTAAAAGGTTTGGGATGAAAATAAACGACAGAAAAAGCAAAACGTGTAACTATTGTGGTCTATTTAAATACAAATGTTATAATGAATATAATGTACTATAATTAGCAAAATATTTATGATTTATTAGTATTTAAGATTTATCATAACTTGTTATATGTTTATTAAGGCTAGACTCCTTACAACAGACAAGTCTTACATTACGTAGCAAATCTAATAATAAAAAAATAATTATAATGATTCTAACATATTAACATTGTTTTCGTTAGCTAAACATATTTAATATATTTAATATATAACTTTTAAGCACATATTATGACATGATAGATCAAAATTGCATAATATTGGTATCTTATTCTTTTTTTATAATGTTATGTTTTTTGATTAGTTTTTTTATACCTACGTGTACACTTTTCATCCATTTCTATGATAAGCTGACCAGAGCTTCTCAAAATGAGAAATAGAACATGATTTATTGTTGATTACGTAGTAAAACATCATCTGTGTTATATAAACGTCTTAAGGATAGAGAGGCTGTTCTCAGCTAGAAATTTCTCTATTTTATTATTTTATTCTATACTTTGTTATTTTATTCTCTATTTTATTATTTTATTCTCTACTTTGTTATTTTATTCTCTACTTTGTTGTTTTATTCTCTATGCTGTTGCTAGTAAGAAGTAAAATAGTTTCATGAACGTACAGGAAAGAATAGCATATTTTGCTTTAGTAATAGGTAACCACAATGTTATCTGCAAATTTTGTATTAAATTACCTGTTTAGTAAAAAATTATTTGTTTTATGTATGAATCCTTGTAATATATTTTAGAAATAATTTATCAACAAAATATTTGCTATAATATTAAGTATTATTTAATACAGTACTATTGTAGTCTTATGTCTACGATTATCAAATTACCACAGGCTATGAAAATACCAAATTAATTCATTTAAAAGCAAAAGGATATGGAAAAAAAGTTTATATCAATGTTTTTACCTATCCTTAAATGGTGATGAAAAGGATGTTCCTAACAAACAAATTATACACGTAAAACTTAGATACGAATAGAACACTATAATTATGTACAATCCCCTTAATACACTTTCATACAAAATATCACTGTAAACATTTGTGGATCACTCCATCATAAAACAACTACGTATAACTAACCCTCATCGATATGGATGTACACGTCGGTAAAACTATAAAGATACTGATAGGCTGCCATACAAAGAATATGTGTGCCGTTAAACGAAGTATTCTAACTCTTCTCAAATTAGACCGCAACGAATTTACCACGGTCATCAAGGCAGTCCAAAATAAGTTGAAAGAATACGAAATGAGACTTATAGGAATAACCAAAAATGAGATTGTACCAATTGAGAACGCCGAAAAGTTTTTTATAACCAAATACTACAATATTAACGAAATAAAAAGAAGACGAATTAGCGATTTGGATGAAAATAGAGGTAACGATGCCACGGTAAAGAGTGCTGGCGCATTATTAAGAGAGTATCATGCTGTTTTTGTGATCATTTTTTTAGAGTCGGGTATTATTACTCTGGATCGGCTGTTGTATTTCGTACGCAAACTAAAATTTGGAGCTAATATGGAAGACGTGGTGTATCAAATGAAGAGAATGCACTACTTGATGTTTTTTAAGCGGGATGATATTATGGTTGTAACATATGACTGGCGATTTAATGCTGAATTCCCACACTACAATCCAGCGCTGGCCCTTGAAAATTTTTGCACCAATCTGGAATAAACGATGGAATTTTATGTTAAAACAATGAGTTGTGTATTATTGAATGATGGTTAATGTTTTAATTGTAGACATGCATCAATAAAACTAGTGATATGTAAGTTCAATGGTAGTAAGTTTTTCCTGTGGCATTGTATGAGATTCGCTTAAATCATAGAAGTATTAATTCTAACTGTGCTTAACATGTAATAATAACTTATTAGTCTATGAACTAAAAGCAAGTGGCAATGATCTGTCTCAGCGAATCAAAGGAGTGTTCGTGTGATGAGATATGTGCAATGGCAATTACAACACTTTTATAAAAAGCTATAAATATTTATTAATGGCTGAGATGAAAAATAAAACTAACTAAGCGTGAATTTTATTTAATCACACCGATTAGGTTTTCGCTTTATAAATGAGGTATCACACCAAGTACATAACAGAATAGAGTCTAACTTAGGAAAAATATAAATTTTACTGAATGGCGCAAATTAAATCTTTGTTTCAATAAGGAAAATAATGCTTATAATAATAAGAGGCAGTTTTCATATAGCAATATTAATTTTGCATAATTCCTATCTACGCTGTCTCACTCATAAAATGGATGGTTAAATTTGTGAACATTTAGATAATTTGGTTTTTAAATTTATTCTACGTCAATCTTTTTTGTATCGTTCGCGTGTCTCAGTAAGGATTACAACTTAATTGTTAATCAGATACTATATTTCCTCTAAACATCGCAGGTAAACAGCTGCTAAATGATTTTTAAGTATGAATAATGAGAAATGGTTCTTCTGCAAAAGAATAATATAGAAAAATTTTATTTTTTGCCTCAAAAGATTGATCAGCTTTTGAGTTGTTTTTATAATTACGATTAAAAATGTTATTAAGTTTATAAAATAGAAATTAAAATAGCAATTATTTTGTAAAACCTGCTTTTTATTTGCCTTTAATTTTATTTTATGCCGATTTCGTAGTTCTCGACAAGGGTTAGAAAAATTAATTTACAGTTAACGTTGATGTTTTCGTTTACATCTTCAATTAAAGGTTATTATTGTGTTTTCTAGCACGAAAATTACATAACCACGCATAACCTTCTATTTATTATCAGAAATTTGAATAAAATTTTTATGTTTTTCTCATACTGACTGGTTGGCGTCAAAATAGTCCTTTTTTAATACAAAATTAATATAAGATTAAAATTTGGTGTTTCATTCTAATACCATTTATTTGAATCATAATAATATTTTATTCTACTGTATATATTGTCATTATATATTGATTAAATACTGAATTCGCAATAAGATTGTATTTACTTGTGTATATCGTTTTTATATATTGATTAAGCATTGCAATTCTTGTAATCAACCAGTTTCTAACATTAAAGCAAAAAAACGTAAAAATCATTTTAAAATAACTATCTGTATCATAGTTGAGAAATACGCTTATAAAATTATTCTGCTCGGTCGTAGAACATTATACGTGATAACTTTCATATGCATCCTCCAATTAAAAAAACTCTGATTTATTTATAGATTGTATGTGCCTTAAGCATCATGAGACACGAGCTTTTCTCGTTTAAAGTGTCAATATGGGCATATATAATGTTTTCTAATTTAGATAATTTCGAAAATTTTGATGCCCTACCTTTTAAAAGTCATCGGATACTTTCTTCCGGTGCATATTAAAACATATTTAGTTGGCGAAGTATCATTTTGTGATGATGATATTTTATTTATGCGGTAGGTGCTAATACTATTGTCCTAAGCATATTTTGCACGTTTTTGGAAAGTGAAATTTGGCACAAAAATTTCTAAACTCCTTATTGCCGTGACTAGAATGATTTTGTGCGCTAATATATGCAAAAACATATTTCAATCATGAGAAAAAGATCGATTGTCCCATATAACCATGCCTAGTTCGAAATGTAAACAAAAGATTCATCAATGGATTCTTCCGTACACATGATCGGTGTAATATCAACCTGAAGTTGTTCTTCCATACAGTATTTTATGATAATGCGACCTCAACATTTAAAACTATCATTTTTGAGGCTTCCTTTTCCACTCGACTGATAATATAAATCAGAAGAACCTTTTCAGAACATGGCGCTACGATGCTCAGCTTAAAATATCTCTTGAGGCCATCTGTTAAATAGAAAAACTTTGGCAGCATTGTATTTCTTTTGAAATTCGTGTCTCTAAAAAATACGAAGTGAATTATACAACAAGTTTCCAAGTTTTACTATTAAATTGTATTTATACTTGTATTCATACCAAATAGAATATTTAATTCTTTTGCAGGTAAAAAATTTTTTTGAATTTCCATGGTAGTAACTGCATCGGCATTCTCCGGAGTTGTAAACTTTTCGATACATATAAAATGACCGACCAGGTTAAATAATTCTTAAAACCATGCCATATTTCGATATAAACGGGCCCGTATTTCCTTTTAATTTATGTGATATACTCATCAATGGTGTTATATTGTGCACTCTTCTCACATTTTCAAACCATTTCACCAGTATTTTTGTTAGAAGGCTTGAATTTGGTATTTTAAAGACCCTTCTGGATAAATTATTTTTTCTGTTTTTGTAAAGATTATAAACAATATTTTAAAGTCATTAAAATGTTAATTATTTTGTTTCATCATGGCTGATAACATCGATAAAATTGTTCGAGTCTATTTTGGTTATAACTCTACCAATCAAAGTCGATTATGATGCACTGCCGTCAAATGTTATAGTACTTCTTTTTTTATTATAATGATGTGTTTAATTGTAATGCCTTATAGAATCGACCATGTTATAACATTTTTTTTACGAGCCTTTCGTCAAAATTCTTGTTGAGCTGCTGGGTAATATCAAAATTGTTTGTGTTTCTTGTCGTAGACGTTATCATTTAACGATTTTTTTCACGATTAGACTGAATACCGTGTAAACTACTGCTCTACACGGCTATTAAAAACTGTATGTGATATTTTATGATTCATTTAAGGTGTAATTTTGATCTTTTTAAACTTAAATGCGAACAAATAAGTTAACATAGAAGATTCGGGTCATACATCAATGGTATTTGTAAACACAATTCAACATTTTTATATGAAAGTCCTGAATTCGCTACGACAATATCCAAGTTACACCTTTTTAATTGATAATTAATATTAAAAATAGATAATTCGTGGGCTAGTTAATCGATGCAAAATATAAAAAATTTACTTCCTATTTCTACCAAAAGTGAAAAGTAACGCGTAGCTACTTTATTTTCATATTATAAAGATCTCCCTGCAATTTTTTATCAGAGGTATTTGTGAAACACTTACATCTGTTGAGAATTAATTCACTTCCGTATTAAAAAGAAAACAGCATGTAAATGGCCAATTTAAAATGAAATTAGGAATGATGAGAGAAAATGTCCTATTGAATGCCTATCAAACAGCGTTTATGTTTTATAAATGGTATATCACAGCTAATTATCTATGTTAGAATAGCTTATAATAATTTTATAATGCCTCTATTCAGCGAGTAAAGATCTAAAGCATACAAGCGCACGTAATAACATGAGCACTGCATCATTATAAACCAGTATTGTTCATAAAAGCATTTGAATGGTATGAGAATTTATAAAATAGGCTTTCATTAAAAAATGATGAATAGAGCAGTTTATTGAAAGTCTAATTATTGCATTAGGTAAACTGATCTATCGCTATGATGAATCAAAAATTTAATTTGTAGTGCGTATTTAAATAAAGAAATATAACTGTGATTTAAACGTATCAATGACAAACTTTAGAATTGTTAAATATAACTGTAAATTATATTCATCAACGGTCAGTCTCAGTGTATAATATTTTATATAAGTTTAGTACAACATGTTAAACAACGCTAATAATTACATTAATTATCCCTTAGACTTGTTCAACAGGAGATACATTGCTATGCAAATCGAACTAAGCATAGAAAATATTTTAAATTAATTATCCTTTTTATAGCAGCATTACTGTAATATAACAAATATATCACTAGCACCACTCTGAACACCTCAGTTTAGCTTGTCATGGTTCTTGCACGACGTGGCGTATACATTATAGCTACCTATAACAACGCTAATTACATATACTGAATGATGTTAGCTGTTATATATACAGTTTATAAAATACGGTTCTAGTTCAAATAGTTCATTACAGATCATATTTTCATATTTGCTCAGCTAAAAACACCTTCATTTATTTCCACAGGCTTTACAGCACATGCAAACACTTTCCTAATTCGCCAAGACAAATCAAAGCTATCACATCTTCTAATTAAGTAAGTAATATTTTCAAGTCTCGTTCAATAATACGGACAAGCGAAGAAAATTTAATATTGGGATTAAAGTCTTTTAATCTGCTTTAGTGAAGCATTTAACACTTTTGATCGTCATACAGAACGTTAAATACGTGCCTATTATAAACAATCAATTAACAATCTATCAACAGCAAACAACGCAAAGTATCTAAAACCTTTTTATTACTGGTACTTACTTCTCATGCATCTCCTCCTTCTTTCCTTTAAACTCGATCAGCCCAGTTCCTTTTGCATAGCCTATCTCTTCCATGCGCTCCTCATCCTTCCAATCCGTGATGCTCTCTCCCCCCTCATGTTCAAGCACCTGCGTGCCCAAAGGGCATAGTAAGGTGCTCATCACAAGATAAACGATAACAAGAGAAATGCATTCGCATTTCTGTAGGACGTAGTCAGACATGTCATTGATCGCAAACGGTACGGAAAGAATATGCAGGGTGTACTTTAAGAACGTATTGACAAGCAGTGCAAACACGAGAATGTTGAGGTTTTCTGTGCTGCGCGAGTCCTCGCCATCAAACTCGGTCGTGCTGAAGAATTTGATCTGCAGGATGAGCAGGAAGAACGCGCACACGTAATTTTCAAAGCCGTAGAAGATCGAGCGGAAGAAAACGCTTGCCCGGGCCTTGTCCTGGTGGTAGAAATCGATGAAAAACGCGAAGGGAATGCGTACGAAGCCGTAGATAATGGAGAGCGTTATTATAGACTCGTGCGTGATGATGCGCCTGAACTTCTTCATTTGGTGCTTGCGGTTGTCCTCGAGGAACAACAGAGAGAAGTGATCCTTCAGCTTTGTACGTCTCTTGAGCGCGTACGCGCTCACACACGGCATCCACAGCCCGATCAGCATATAAAGCGCGGATGTACGGAAGATATGCTGCAGCGAGTAGCTCACGTTCACGAGCTGCACAATGTTTACCGTCCTGCTGCCGATCTCGTACAGGTACTCGCCATCTAAGAAACCAATTGTTTCAATCTCCTGGCGTGATACCGCCATCTGCGTGCTGAGGAAGATGAGCAGGAACATGTACGTGCACAGCGAGCACACGCTGAGTACAAAGAACGAAATGCCGGTCTTGCGCAGGAACGAGCCGTTCCTGTTCATGATGATGCGATAAATGCAGAATGAGCACAGCAGGAAGGACATGATGCCCTCGTCGACGTGGCTGAGGAACGAAGTGTCTGTCATTTTGTTTATTTGCACGTTTTCTGTTTTTAAAGGCGTTTTGAAACGTATTGATGAATCTGAAACATTTAATGAGGACAAAAACAGACGGGACAGTGGCGAAAGGATTTTCATACAAGATATGCGTTATTTATACGAGAGGTGCGATTTGTGGTAGGTGATAGCATTTAAAAATGAATTGGTAAGTAAATGTAATAAAAATAATAAATTGGCAATCAGCGATAGATAAATGGTGATGGCTCTAATTAGTAGCAAGAACCTGCCATCAACAGGTAATAACCTAATTGGTAGGTATTTGCTCCTCGTTCAATATTTGCTAGTAAAGGGTTGAGAAGGATTTATTTGTTCTAATTGTTTGTTAACACGTGAACATGATAATAAATTGGTAATTACTAAACAATTTGGTTATAAATTAATAAAAATTATTATAATTTAATGCTAATCAGCGAATAATGCTAAAATTTACCCTTTTGTAGAAAGTAAATTAATTGACATGAGGGGGTAATAATTTATTTAATG
>JH994060.1:20898-39542 GCA_000316135.1 Trachipleistophora hominis | reverse complement strand
GCAGCTAGTAATGAATAAAATTGTATTTGTCTCATGTTCTCTACAAAATACCCGTTGCAATGGCTGTGCCCAATTTTTTAAAAATAAATAAAATGTTCAAAATTATGCATGATGGACACGGAGCTGCTGAGTAGCATTTTAAGTGCGTACAAGAAATTGCGATTGGAGTTTCATAAACTAAGAAATGAAATAAGAAGAATGTACAGCAATACGAAGAAGAGTATAAAACAGGAAATAAGGGAGGTAAGAATGAATATAAGAGGTACAACGAGGAAGAGTAGACGTGTTAAAGGTGAGAAAAGATGTATGAGAGGTAGAAATAATGGTAAAATAGATAATAGAGTTAGAAGGAAAAGTGTGGTAATGAAGAATGCAAATGTAGAGGAAAGAATGAAAGGAAGGAGTGTTGGTGAGAAAGAACGAATTGTAGGGAATGGAATGAAAGGAAAGGGTGCAGGTGAGAAAGAACGAATTCTAGGGAATGGAATGAAAGGAAAGGGTGCAGGTGAGAAAGAACGAATGGTTCCGGGAGTCAACATTGTAGAAGAAATACATAAAATGGATGATAAAAATGCGGGTGGTGCAAGAGCTACCGGCAATTCTGTTAACGAAGGACTCGAAAGGAAGAAACAAGTTTATGAAGATATGACAGGTAATAACGCCTTAAAAAGCCGTTCAAGACGTGGTAATAAAAGCAACACAAACATAGAGAAAGAAAAAAACACAACGAATGAGAATACTAACTCTCTTGGTCCCTTCATGAAAATGCTGCAAGAAGAAACAGAATAAATGTGTTTTTATCGCTGTAAAGCATCGCAGTGTTCATATCATCACTCCTTTTCTACCACTGCGCTAAGAACAGCCTTTTTTAACTTAGGTACCCCTTCAGAATGGACAACAAAACGGAGCTCATCAGGAAAATAAACACCTCCATCGAAAAGATCTTCGACACTCTTATCGACATATTTACGATGCTATCGACAACAAACACGCAGGATTATAAAGAACTTAGAGACATTATATGCATACAGCGTAAAATTGTGCAAGTATCTGACACGGTACTACAAATTTACAACTATACGGTGTTGCTGAAATACATGCGATACGAGAAAGGCGTAAAAAAGGATGAACACGATACTTTTGATGCAGATGCTATGTTTAACAGCATAGTAGATGAGATAATGAAGGGTTAAGTGTGTATTGATTGATATCATATGGTTATAGAAATGTAATTGGTTGTAAAACTACTATTCCTTCAGGTCAACATTAAATAAAAAGTCCTTCCTAGAAAGTAATGCTACGCTACTGCATCTTTCATGAACGTTCGCAGCACAGGACTCTTGGCGCATGTGCTGAATGATAATACTGAGGTAGTAAATAAATTATATTTAATTTAATCTTAAGTTAAAATACTGAATGATGGTAGTACGGATAAATAATACGCACGAATTGCATACCCCCTAATTTTGATCAGCAAGGCCTTTTTACAGAACATTCTTAACGTTCTCTACAACAGAGGTATAAATGACAGATCGTTCGTTATCAACGAACTAAGAAATGCCCTTTTATACAAGAATGCCCCGCATCCATCAAAAAGATGGTAGTGGACCGGTTGCTTGTGCTTTACTTCGATTCCTATTGCATGCGTACAAGAGAAATTATCATAGAAATACTCAGAAACACGAGAAACATACAAATAGACCGGTATACTCACCAACTATGCGAGGATATTACGTGTGAGAACAAGGAAATACGACGAGTTGGCGTAAAGTTCTTGAAAAGGTTAAAATGTGTGGTCAACGATGAAAATGTGCTGCTATGTGCCAGAAAGGTGGACAGAAAGGCGTATCTATCCATCCTGAAGAACAATATAAACATTGCCAACCAAGTTTATCGTGATGGGGTTGTTAAAGGAGCTCTTCCTAATTTTACGGTTAAGGAACACGTAAAAATCGCTAAGATTAATTTTTACGTACAATCACTGCTCATTCGCAAAATAAGACAAGAAGGAGATTCAGAACTTGTGCGGCAACTAAAAGAGAGGATACCTGTGCTTAGCGATGAGGTAGATAATGCGATTAAGCGGATGAGGAAAAGCAGGTAATATAGCGTTGATAAACGTGGTACTTTGTTTCTGTCAGTAAGTGAAGAAAAATTTTATTGATCACAAAACGTTTTACACTCAGTTCATGGAAAGGTTTAGTGCAAGAATTGTTTATTTAGTGTTGATAATTTTTACAGATGTATAGTGGCAGAACAAGGATGCGTATTACATGCAGAATAGGTAAATTAAATTTATTTATCGTAATTCTATACACTAAGGTACGATGTTATCATCAAATTAAGTAAATGTACGTAATTATGGACGAGTGGCGTGCATGTGCTGTGAGATGTATGGAAATAAAAATTTTATAAAAAGTTACACAATTTAGTATTCTCATGAAAGGGCAGGGCTATACGCAATAAGTACACAATTAATGCAGGGTAATGGTGTGATGACAGCGAAAAACTCTTTTAATCAAAGAAATGCAGTGCTATGTTCTGAAAGACACGTATCAATTCAAAACAAATAATAAAAGTTGTGTTTAAGAAATTGTTTTGGTGTGGATTATTCTTAATTTGTTTTAATCCTATTTATATCGTACTTAATACGTAGTACTGTGATATACGTACGTTATACATTGTTATTATTTGAATTATAAATTATTTTCTTTGAATACGTCCGTAAAACGCGTTCTCACCTTAAAAAGTTTTGAAATGAGGTGTACGAGAACGGCTGTTCCCATGATATAAACACTCATCGTATTAATAAACGGTGTGCAAACTACTAATTTCATATCAATAGAGCGTTTACGTGCGATGATAGCACATTTATTTGTAATTAAGAACAGTTAATCCACCTTCTTAACAGAGAGATTTAATTTACTTATTTCTTCACTTGCACCACCTCTTCAAGCTTAATCCAGCGATTTATAAAGAAATTCTCATCATCTCTCACTATCCTAACCTTAACCTCCTCGTTTACCGTCCTCACACTCTTTATAAAACCATCCAAATCATATTCGGGCACATAAACGATTGATCCGTTCGCTAAGCTCTTGATTACGTATGCCTGAGTCACACACTCACGCTCTCTGAGATAAAAATACAAAAACATGAAATTGCACTCCCGTGATGCTATCTGCGCACTTCGATGCTTTACGTTGAGGTGTTTGGTAAGCGCATCGATGCTGTAATCATCGTATCCATAGTCTGTCCGAAATAGCACCGATTTTACGAGCCGGTGCACTACCAAATCGGCGTATCGTCTTATTGGCGACGTAAAGTGCGTGTAGATCGGTTCAGCGAGACCAAAATGCTTAAAATCTGCGAAGGCAACTGTTCCACTCGAAAAATACGTCGCCTGTGCCATCGATCGCCTCTTTAACATAGACCTAACGCTTTCTATCTCTGACTCAATTTCCTTCATTTCAACCTCCGGGTGTCTGCGAAGCAGTGAGCAGTTTTTGATATGCTCATACATGAATTTGGCAACGGTAACATTCGCAAGGATCATGAATTCTTCAATCACACTGCACGTTTCGACCTCACTCTTATCGTCTATAGACAAATTTACATCACCATTGGCTCTGTGTATTTCGTTCTCCTGCGTGCACCGGCCTTTAATTTCTTTTCCATTCCGGTTCCTACGCACGAATATCTCCTTGCTATTTAAGATTAGCGCCCCGTTATCAATTCGGGACTTTCTTAGCTTACGCGATACGTCGTACAACCTGCGCAGCGGTGCATACAACACATGATCCTTATCACAGTCCAAAATATTCTGCGCCTGATCGTACGTAAACGCTTCTCTCGATTTAACTATCGTCTCGCACACTTTCGAGCCAATGATGTTGAAATCTGCATCGAACTGAAATATTACGCTCAGCGCCAGTCTGTCAACGTTGCTCTTCAGCGAGCACAAATCGCTTGATAGCACCTCAGGCAGCATGTCAATCCGTCTATCGTTCAAGTACACCGTTGTACCACGCCGTTTAGCCTCCTCATCAACCGCCGTATTTCGTGGAACATACGAGCTTACGTCAGCAATATGCACACCAATTTCTGTGGTAGTTCCTATTTTGCAATGCAGAGCGTCGTCTATGTCTGTACATCCCGGTGGATCTATGCTGAACACGTCCTCGTTCCTTAGGTCTAATCTATCGCTGTTTATATGCATACAGTGCTGCATATCCCTGGTCTCTTCGCAGTTGAGCTGTTCATGTCCAAATTTCTCCGTCTCTTCGTAATAATTCTGGTTTAACGGCGTGTCTGATATTTCATTAAGAATTAAAATGCTGTTTATCTCAGTTTGTACGTCTCCTACAGGCCCTAGCATGCCAATATAGACCGCATTCGGGTACTTTGATGTTTCTTTCCATTCTGAAATGACAATCTTTAATCTCATGTTCTTATAACGTTCAACATTGCTTGTCTGTATCCTGCAAGGAGGATATTTCTTGTCGATCGGCTTTACTAACACGTTTTGTGTGCCTACACCGCTTATCGTACCGTTAAGTATCGTTCCTATGATTATCTTGTCCTTACGCTGTTTTATACCCGTAACGTATGCAAACACCTTTTTTTCCTTCTTCGTGTCTATCGTACCTGTTTCCTGTGTAATCCCCGCGTTTACATCAGTCTCAAGTACCTCAGCTGTTACATCGTCCGATTCTACCGTCTTAAAGAACACCTCATCGCCGTTCAGCGCTCTGTTAACATCCAACCGGTTATTCACGTAGTACTTCGTGTTTCCACAATAAATCGTACCAGAGAAATAGTTGTAGTAGGACGAGTGAAAGAAGCCCACGCATCCCTCGTTGGTATACTCCCTGTAGTTTTCATCATCCTGAGTATCTTGCACCGCGATAAAATCGCGTATAACGGGATCATCTGCAGATTCTAAACAAGTTTGCCTGTTCAAAACACTAAAAATAACACCACGTACGTGAGAATTATAAAATGAGAGTGCCCGGGCAGTCTTTTCGGGCCATTTCTGTTCGTACACTCTCATTTCATTGTATCCTTCCAGTACAGTTCGTTCCTGTTCCTCATTTATCTCCTCCAATCTAAAATCATCGTAGAACACAAAAATATTATTTCTTTTTATTATCCTCGTGTATGAATTGTACGTGCCTACGTTTTTCTGCTTTATTTCTTTTAGAACGCTCTGCAGAACAATAATGTTCTCTGAAAATAGTAAAGATTTGTGCTTTACAAGAGTGTCTGCATCGGGAATATAATACTTTGTGTTTGTTAGTTTAGCGTTGCCACAGCATGCAAAACCACATGGTATGTCAGCACGCTTGTAGCATTCAACGACCCGTTTGATAAGCTTATGTTTCCTGTTGAAGGCGTATGCCTGGTCGTATGTTATCATACCAGGGCACACAATTATTTTTAATTACACCGTTTTGCGGAAGGAGGCATGCCGAGTAGTAGAACGAGGTATGATCTTGAAATGATTTAGGTGTATATAATAGAAATAAATTCAACAATTTTTGTGGTAAAAGGTTGTTGTACTATACAATGCTTTCTTTACAATAGATTGCGAGTTTTTACATCGTTGTAATAATAAAGAGTAAGGATTACACTCCTCTATAATGAGAAAGAAAAAGAACAGATTGTATAAAGGAAGGTTTTACTATATTAATGAGATTACGAATAAATAAAGATGCTTTTAGTTTTGAAGAACTTCTACTATACGATAAATAGGTCCATTAAACATACCTATCATACTGCATTAAGAAGTACAATCATTATAATTATCATCTTCTCAAATTAAAATTAAATGAAATATTTTCTTTAAGCAACAATAATTGCTATATCTACAGATTGTGTTACAGAAATTCTTTAACAGTAAGACAAATTAACGAAGAAATGGTGTTAAAAACGAAAAATACGATCACAAAAAATATAAAAGATTTGAACCAGCGAACGAGTTCATCTTTGCGGAACAATAACTGTTACTATAGAGAATCGGTATTATATGAAACAGTTCGTGTGGTTGGCCATATAAAATTTATAATATAAGTACGTTTTCATGAACTTGTAGTTCATTGTTTATTGTTAGTTTCAGAAAATCAAAGGAGTATATGTATGATGGGGAGATGATAGATAAATATTCGTTTAGTTAGGGAATAAAGTTACGTTTAGTAAGTAGGAATGAGGTCTTTGAATAAACTTACCTGTCCAAAAAAGAATATGGTGAGTGTTACATGATAATAAATTATTTTAAATGCAAAAATACCACTATAATTGATATAGAGGAGGTGTATGAAAATATTATGGATGTATTTTTGCTGGCAACCAGAAGAGTGTGCTTTGATGGATATTGTTATGTGAGATGATAATTAAACTGGCTTTTAATGAAATAGAATTGTTGTTGGGAAAGACTTTCGAGCGTATTGTTATATGAATGGCTGCAACAACACATTCGAATAAAATATTGTACAATTGATGCGGTTGAACAAAAGGATAAATGTAGAAATGACTAGTTATTCAATAAATACTCAACAGGATTAATTCAAAACAATATTATAGTATATTTCATGGTATCGTTGCGAATATGTGATGATATAAGATGTTAAACCGTGTATTTTATTGTTATTTTTGATGTTGAACGGTATTGAACGTATAAAATACGAGTTATCATGTAAGGAAAGCAGTTTTTGTAAAAATACATATTTTTGGTTTAAACCCCTTTTATTCGTTTACTATGGTTTATAAATTATGAATTTAATAAAATGAACGTCTTGAAGAAAATTACAAATTATGAATGGCCCTATATTCACACACTAAGATCAGCGCATGCAATCTGTGATTACTGTTGTGCTATATTTTTGTTTCCCCGTATTTATTGGTACGTGTTCTGCAACTTTTTATTTGCTCGCCAAGCCCCTCCTTATGAATCTCAAATTTGAAAAGATCAACA
Source organism: Trachipleistophora hominis (assembly GCA_000316135.1). Taxonomy (NCBI): domain Eukaryota; kingdom Fungi; phylum Microsporidia; family Pleistophoridae; genus Trachipleistophora; species Trachipleistophora hominis. Next base: position 32,569 of record JH994060.1, on the reverse strand, counting down.
AACGTGATGGTGTACAAAAGATAGGCTGCTCGTCACAAGGCGTGTATATTCTTAAAAAAGACATGGCATTGATCACAGAATCGGGAGAAACGTATGCAACTGGTTGTAAAAACTTTGCATGCTTTGAAAATGATATTCTTGTTTACGATGGTTCTGATTTGATCATAAGTGATAAACGATTCTCTGTAGGTAAGTGCTCAGATATATTTCTTAACGACAATATTGGTGTGCTTAAGGATGGCACATTAACGATTTATGATAGAACGTTTAAAGTGCTAGAAGAGTTCAAGGGCGTGTCAAATGCTGGTTTTCTATCGGACGGTTTTATCGTTGAACCGTGCAATTCTGGCTCAATTTTGAGAATTTATAAAAAACTGGAAATGGTAGAAGAGCTGAAAGGTAAATTGCTGTTCTGTAAGGAAAATGTGTACGGCATACAAAACGAAAGAGTTATAATTTTTAAAAATTACAAGGAGCAACAGCATTTTGATTCTAAGGAGAATAAGATATTGCTCGCTGAGCTAGGGGATATACAAATATTTTACGATGATGAGGAATTTAGGTATTTTTATAAGGGTGAAGAGGTTATCAACGAGGAAGAAGGGGAGCTGTTGGTAATGAGTCTTGATGAAAGGGGCGAGTCAGTGGAATTGAGTGATATTATACTCTTTGACAATCGTGCATACCTTCTTGGAGCTAATGGAACGTTAATATGGTATAAGATGATAGTGGAGAATGACAAGAATGTGAACGAAAAGTCTAATATTCAGGTTAGTGTATTAGATACAGATCCTGATTTGGATTTTAGCGATTTTTCACCTAGCAAGAGCACAATAGTGACGAATACAACGAAACAAGGTATTACAAAAGGGCAACCAAACGATCCAAAGACACAGGAGATCTCCAACAAACTTTTAGATGTTTTTAAATCTTCAACGTTGTTTAGCAGTCAGACTTCCACATTAAAACCTGATCTTTTTATAAACACTGGGAGAAATAGTAAAGCTGGTGATACATCACAAAAAACAAACGTTATTGAAAAGATTCAGGCAAACGATAAATCAATAGCTCCAAGTTTGGATAAAACAAGAATCTTAAATACAAACCTTGATATTTTTAGCGACATTGAGACTGAACCAGGTGAAATAAAAAGTCCTTCAGTTGCAAATAGCACAAAGAACAGAGGTGAAATAAACACGAGAGGAATGCACAGTTCAACGGCTGATTTATTCTCAAGGAGTAGTAACGTTACAAATCCAATTAATTTTCCTTCCATACACAAAAAGGAAACACCACGTACGAGCACAGAAACTACGCCAAAGAACCCGGACGAAATTCTCAAAGCCTCTTTGCGCAGCGACATTAACTCTCTGATGCATGATTTCATGTCTATAAAAATCAATACTTACCAGTTTGCAACTATCGATGATTTCCCTGAGGATGAAAATTACGAATTAATGTACAAAAAACTTAAATTTTTGGAAACAGTCAATGAGAACAGTATAAAAGTCGAATTATCTCGTTTGACAGCCACGCTAAATAGAAAAATATCGATTAAAAATTACATAGACTACTTCGATAAAAAAATAAAAGTTTTAAAAACTGCACGATACCTGATTAAAGACAAGAGTGCACCTGTGTATGACAGTGCCTTTAGCAACCGTCAACTTGAAATGAAATTTCGTAAAAATTTAAAGCTTTTAGACGAAAAAGTTCTGAATAGGCTAGATGAGCTAGAAAAAAGGGAGAAAGCGCGAAAAGACGAACAAATAAAGGCTGAGATGACTGTTAATGTACAGCCGTTGCCGAACGATACCACTTACCTTCCTAGCAGAAACGGCCCTGTTAGCACTTTTCATCCGCCTCCTGCACAACAAAGTATCTTTCAAGCTGCGCCAATTTTTACTCCTCAAAATATTTTTCCTCCGAACATCGCAAATAACATACAAAACAGCCCAAATACGTCATCAACAGCGAATACAAAACGAACATCGACGTTTTCTCGATTCTTGAATAAACAGAACGATGTGCTAAAAGAAATGGAGGAACGAAAGTGATATGGTGTGTCTTTTGTGCTGGCGTAAATACAACTTATTTATTAAACCGATCATATGTCAATGATTAAAATGAGCATTATTTGTACTTATAGCTTATTATATTCGACGTTTTGTTTTATCTGTAGAATTTAACATTTTTAAATTTCGTTGTGCAATTTAAAATAAAAACTATTGAAATTGTCCATCGTATTACCATTTTTTCGTTGATTCGTAGTTTACATTACGTAAAATGAAATTTGTTGCCGGCAGAGCTATTTTTGTTCAGATTCATAAGTTTCAATTAATAATGGTAATGTCCTTAACAATTCACTCTCAGAGTTATATGTCGCTGTGGTTATATAAATATAATTTCATTTGCAACAAAATGTATCGCATCATTAAAGTACTGTCAAAATATATTTCAAGCCGTTTTTTATCGGTAATGAATGCTGCATCAGGTCTATTTTTCACTGTTTTCTTTTTATCTCTTTAAATATATGTATTATGATGCAGAGTATGTTAATAATAAAGTCTTTTCATGAAGAATTTAAGACGTGATGGTTCATTTAATTAAAATTTCACATCTTCATTGTAAATTGCTTTAACAATTATGAATATGAACTAGTAAATATTTAAGCATTGGTTTTATAACAAATGTTGTGATATATCTCGGTAATTATAGGTAGTTGTGCTTTTCTACGTTTTTAAATGTGATGCTAAGCTATATTAATATACAGGCATCCTTTAATACGTTAAATTAATTTAAAATAGTTTATTGGCAAAATAATCGATTCTGATTTTATTTTACTACAAAATTTATCTAAAATAACATAAGAGATCAGTCAAAAACATATTTAATACGCTATGATTTGATTTTTGTACGAAAATATATTGATTTTACCTTCTTTAGTATTGCGTTAAAATTACTAAAAATAATTCATTAAATACCCGTAAACATAATAACATTATGGTTTTAATATAATAAACGCTGTATAATTATTATATATGAGATATTTTGATAATATACTGAATATTTATTTAATAATAGTAAAAACTTGAATATAAATTATCATAAGCACTTCACTTGTACAAGATGTAAAAAGCAAGTTCTTTAAATTTTACACATAAGCTTTGCGACAAGATATGTGTTTATAATAAAGCAGCTAATGGTAATGATGTCTCGTAATATTTTGCCCTCTTCAAAGTCAAATTTAATTCCTGTGCATACCAAGATTACAAATAAAATTTAATGATTTACGTCAATATTTCTGTAAAAAAAGATGTTCATCCATAGACATGCTCGAAGACTGTACTATTTTCGAGGTTTAATGCGTTCTATACTGTAATCTACGTAAACTGGGCCTACACTAAAGTTATGGTTGTGATTAAGCATCAATAAGTTGTTTCACATTGATACAAAGTAAGAATCGCACAACTACCAGTCTTAGAGCTTTAATTTAAAATACATGCTCAAAATTTCGTTTTATGAAGTTTGCCCTTGTGGAATGGTTGTAAGAACTGAGTTCGAAAAAATTATAGGTGATTTACAAAACAAAGATTATGTTCAAGTCATAGATCGCATATCGCAAGCACGTAAGAAGGGAGCCTCGGATCCACGGATAGAAATAATTTACGCTTACTCGTTGATACAACTAAAAAGATTCACAGAGGCACAGAAAGTCACAATTCCAAAAATTTTCGATTCTAATTATACTTACATCGTCAAATGCATTTTTGTTGGATTGAACCAGGCAAAGTCTCTCAAGACACTAAAGCTCAGTGATCCGCTAGAGTTGTACGAAGTCGCCTTACTTAATTATGAGTACGAGAATTGTATTATGCTTGGCAAGGAGATAAAACGTAATAAAAATCATTTCCTAGTGTTTCCGATCATTGCCCAGATAATATACGAAACAAGAACTCGTCATATGGAGTTACTCAGTGAAATAATACGAAACAGTTCTTATAGCACAAATTGTATGTATTGTCTTAAGAGCTATGGTATATTGAACGACGAGGTGTATGCGTTTATCAAGACGACGGACAAGAGGGATCTCTGTTACTTTTTGATCCTCAAAGAATTTTTATTAATGGTCGGAGTATATCATTCGCAATGGATAGAGACCATGCAAGCGATGAAGAAATTATTAATTTTTTGCTTGATAATTTGGATGACTGGGATGTTTATGAGTACGCTATCAAGAAGAACATTAGTCTTCCCGAAAGATCAACCTTAAACTATTTGTATTATAAATTTTATTATGAAAAGTCTGAAGATGTGATGAAAAAATTAATTCAAAATATTTCAAGTGTGAGTGAACTGGAAAAAATGAACGCAGTTCGTCCGATTGAAATGCTGAAAGATTATTTTGAAGGAAATATTGAACAAAGGTTAGCTGTTTTTCACAACGATCCAAGTCTTATAAACTTGAAACTGCTGCTTTCTCTTCTGATAGGCTCTAGACAAGAAAATCTTATTATATTGGCATTGTACTTTACTTACAAGTACAAAAATAACGATGAATACGGATATGAAATACAGTTGATACATCTTTTTATTTGCCGTTATTTACTTTATCTACCGGGTATATCCATGGAAATGCACAGCCTGCGGATACAGGAAATACAAAAAATCAACTTATCGTTTTTATATCACGATGCATCGGTGTTTTACGGGAAAAAACTAGATGGGGTTGAAGAAATGGTCATGGGCAATCTTAAAACCATCAACGAGTCAATGATTACATTTATAAACACGGGTAAGTTTGATGTTGCAATTTCACTGTTGAATTTAAAGAAAAAACTTGAGAACAATGTGATTATCAAGGAAATAAAACAAAACAAAATATTATCGAATGAAATCAACAATATGTTTTCCAATATTCTTGGTTCCAGGTGTGCATACTTTTTTAACAAATATGCGAAACAGAAAATGCAACCAGGAATACTTAAGAACTTGTATAATCGGAAAGGCACAGGTGATGATTATAAAAAGTTATTAGTTAACGATTATTACGATTTAAAAGACGAGTTTGAGTTTGGTGATGCCATAGCAAAAATCGTGGAGTTCCAAAAAGGAGCGGATGATATATAAGTAAGCAATAAAAGCAACATTGATCGCTTCAATCTTTTAATTAATATGCTTTTTAAAGACAGATAAATAATTTACGAGATCACATAAACATAACTAAACACAAAATTATCATTTCAAGAGAAGATTTAGTACTAAGTGGTCTTTAACACAGGGTTGGTTGTAATCCGTGCTTTTTAAAAGTAAAAGTTATTTTAATTGTCACCTTCATCTTTAATAATCTGTATAAATTAACGATTTCATACAACTATTATATGTTGTTGATAGTTAATATTTTGTTTCTATTATACTCGATATATTCATATCTCAACACATGCTTAGCTATACAAAAGAAATTAGCTATATAGGATCACAGGATTCATAACTAATTTATAGCATTTAATCTTAATAGCTCACACCAAAATTTTCGTATACAAGATGATTTTGTCAAAAGTCTGTTCTTTTTCAAGACAAATTGAAATATTTTATACTCCTAGTTTCACGTATACACTTCTAAAAGTATTTTGTTATTGTTATTACATCTCTCCGTAATTATTCGAAAATAATAACTCGTAAAATATGAACCCCTCGATGACAGGTAAACACGAGTATTACGCCGAGTTCTGCCCAGAGGGAACCTTGAAAATGGTTGAATATGCTTTGGAGGCCGCGTCAACGGGCATACCATTGATAGTGCTGAGGACTAAGGATGCTATTTACTGTGCTGCTAAGAAACAGACGTTCGAAAGTCTTGAAATACCGAAGAACTTCAATATAGTTCAAGTATCCGAAAAGGTTCACCTCGCAATTTCTGGATTTCCCGCTGATATTGACCAGATCGTGAACAGCGTTAAGGATATGGCCGCCAAAAAAACTTACGAGCTGGGATTCGACGTAACTGCTGATATTCTGGCCAGAAATCTAGCTGATGAACGACAAGAGCTCATTCAGCGTTCTGGAGAGCGGCCAATGGCTTTTACAGCAATCTTCTTTGGTTTTGATGAAAATACACCGTTGTTATATCACACGGACACTTCTGCAGTTTTCTATTCGTATTATGCATTAGGTGTTGGTGAGAATAGTATGAAAATGAACAAATACCTCGAAAAAGGATACCATATGGATATGGACCACGCCAAAGCACTGTTCACAGTTGTTAAAGGACTCAGTGAATCTATCGGCAACGAATTTTCGCCAGGAAATATATCAGTATGCTACACCAAGGACAACAATGAATTGAAATACCTAAATGTGAAAGAAATTGATACTATATTGCAAAAGATTTCCGAGTCTGAATAATAAACTATTGTGTGCTAGTTTAAATCTATTATCTTTAAATATTTTAATGTTATTACAATAATGTTGTGTTTTGTTATATGATTTAGCCGTTGGTTATTCACCTGGTCGCTTTCGAGGTATATATGTGTTGGTGGTTCATTCGTTGTTTTATTAACATAATTACATTCTCTTATTTTTAGTTGATGTTTGGTATGAACACTTCTAAACACCAATAATCTATTTTCTCTTGATCCGGCAATTTTTATTTCAAAAACACCTTATATCTTCTCCAATACTGATGCTTTATCTCCTTGAAATTATCAATTACTATCTCGTATAGGCATTATTCAACACAGGTAATCTGTTTTTGGTAAGCAAAAGATTTTAATGATGTAAATTTTTTCTCGTTATAATACTTCCAGCTTGCTTGTCGTACCACACAGTACTAAATAGATCAACACATTAAAACTACTCGTAATAGGTTTAAACGTACAAGAATTTAATGTTTTCCAGGAATAATGATACTAAAAATAAAGAAATCTGTTGATTCGAAACACAAACAGAATTGGTTGTGAACACTAATCATATAGGCATGAACTGATGAATAAGACCTTGCCATATAGCAATAAAATCAACTGCTAAATGATGATCTACGAAAAATAAACGATCATTTTTAACGATCGGGATATACACGTATAATAATAGTTTGCTTTATTCGATAGTTTTTCGAATCTTGTGACACGACCAAAGCCATTCCTTGATGCGCGATTCCCATATTTTTTCATATAAATCTGCTCTACAATCCAAATCCAATAAAATAGCACCATTAATAGCTTCAAATATATCACCATACAATTTCTTGTAGTTGTTAACGAGGTAGCTATCTCTCAATTCATCTTTATCGAAACATGTTTCTATATAATGAAAGAGTTTGCTCGTATACAACACATTTCCATATATCTGATTATTTACCAGGTTCTTCCGAGCTTCATGCAGGGCAAATGGGCAGGAGTATTCGTTGAAAATTGACTTTGTTACAAATACATCCAGTATTGAATCGCCTATTAATTCAAGTTTTTCGAAATATGACCGTGTTCCGAACATTTTATCTCTTGTACTCGGATGAATCATAGCTTTTTCAATAAAGCCTTTGTTTCTGAATTTGTAATTGAGAATTTTCTCAACTTCCATGATGTGTTCCTCAGACATTACGTTATGATATTCGGCTAGGTTTGCCAGAAATCTATTACATCGGAAAAATGTCCCGTTGTTGCAGTTTTCCAAATAACAGGAAAAATCAAACGTCTTTGTTTTTGCAAACGTGTCCATAGACGCATCACCATCCAACTCGAATATATCTCGTAGAAACTTGTCTGTGTTGATCTTCTGTTTTTTCCATTCATTCTTCACACTATCAGCCTCCTCAAAAACACCAATTATGCTATCAGAATATTTAGACATGTCAATTATTCCTAGTCTGAATATCATTTTTTCCGTTGAATTAAGACCATTTTCCACATAACAAGCACCTATTATCGCTTCGACAATATCAGCATACGTCTTTTCACTACTTATTTGACTGCAAATCGTCGTTTGTGAATTAAAAGCAGTGTTTTTGAAATTAAAGTATTGCTGAAGCTGCTTGCAGATATTTTCGCTTAAAGAGGGTGGTTGGAAAACTAAGTTTGAGAAATAAGATTCCAGTTTGAGCTTCCTTCCGATCAACGTTAAATTGGAATTCTCTATTATGCGGCATTTTGAGTCCACAATTAATCCCGTGTCGTATTCAAAGCAAAGCATGAAAAATTTTGTGACCAAATACTTAAGAATACAATCTCCCAAAAACTCCAATCGTTCATAATCGGGATATTTATCATTTTTCGATATAAAGCAGTTTGAAAGCAACTTTAGGGAGATAGGAAGGTTGAGATCATTCTTTGCCTCATCAACCAAAGCCAATACTTCGAAATAAATGAAATTCTGCGTAAAAGCAGTGTATTTTTCGAAAACGTCTTTAGTACATGGAGTGACACGCATTATTTCTGAAGATAAAAGAGAGGTGGTGGCGGTACCTTTTCCGCGATGGGAGTATATATACCCATTAAACATTAGTCTTTTATCATTATCATCCGTATATTTTAAGTGTGTGCCATATTTTTGCTCAAAATATTTAAGATAAGATATAAACTCCCCATTGTCATTATCATCCTCTCCCCGAAGTAGATCATCATTAATGTTAGGTCCATTCTCAATTTGAACGGCATTATCGTTAATGCTTTGATCAGACCAGTCTTTGAAGACGTAAAAATTCTTATTGAACGGGTTAAACAACAAATATCCAACATATTCCTGGTTTTCATATAGATTGCCTAGAAAGCCATTCAAAAACAATTTTTTATCTTGTAATGGCACAGCGAAATAATTATATGTGCTATTATAGCCGATTTTCTTATAGTGTAAACCGAAGAACAGCACGTTATACAATGCGATCAAAGACATTTGCTGGTCATCCAGATCAACCTCTCCCAAATACACAAACGACGTATTTTCAAGTTTTATAGTTTCCCGAAACGTTTTACCACAAATGATTCCCATATCAGAGCTAAATGCATATAAATGATTCATATTTAAGTTTAAAAAACACTTTGGAATAGCTCGAGACTTGATCTTTGGTAGGTTAGCTTTCTTCAATGTTACCATATACTTCTGTTTAAAAACATTTTTCACATAAGTTGAATCACAGCCATTGACAACGTGCTGCATGAGTTTGAAAATGAGAGAATAAACATGAGTTATAAACACTGGCTGCTCGTTTGTCTCTTTTTGATTTAGAACTGAGAAAAAATACTCAAGCGGGTACGTGTCAATGCTGTTGATGTTCTTCTGGTACTCCATATCAAATTGATCCAAGTAGCTGTTTTCAATCTTGTATGTTGATTCAAGCCATGATTTATACACTTTATTAATGATAAAGTATTCTTTTATGAGCGACAAATTCTCATCCAGGCAGCCACATGCCATCAACCCCTTAATAGATTTAAATGCGGCATCTTGCAACGCTGCTCGTTTGGACCTCTCTACCTGGCTTATATGACTTTCTGTAAATACAGGCTCGTTACTCACATACGGCAATTTCAAGTGGCATACGAATCCTTTGCTAGTGCTGTAATGTACGTCAGTGTATTCAAGGTTTGCTATGAACAAAAAATGTTGCTCGAACAAATACTTGAGGTTACATAACAACCGACTCAAAAACATATGAGCAACACTCTTTTCAAGATAAGCGCCCTTTTTTGTGGTAATTTTCTCTTCCGATTTCTTTAAGTACCTGAATAATCGATGAACTCCGTCATCAGCCCTGATATTTTTGCAAGTCTCAACTATTTCAGCAAAACAAGAATTATCGTCTGCAATAAATACGTATTTTTTGGCTTTTATGTCTACTTTCATGACATCGTAGTATATTAGAATATCTATATCAGTTTCATGTTCGTTGAAGAATTCTGCGTAATTTAAGAGAACCGACCGCTTACAAGCAACATATATTTTTTTACCTTTATTATTTTCCAACAGCTCCTTCAATAATACAAATTTTCTATGTATTATGTTCAATCGCTCGTATTCCTTTTTCTGAGACGTTTGTGCTACTATAACAGCTCGCTTGTTGTATCAAATGTTTGTTCTTTTTCAGATACACAACCATTTTCTTGAACGCTAACTCATATGAAATAAATTCTAGGTCATCATCTTTGTTGTATTCAAGAGCGGTTTTCAATTTGAGATACGTTAATAATTCATCGTCCCGCGTCGGTTTACAAACCAAAATTTTTACATTTGGACTTTCTTGGGGCTTGGTATCGTTAGGCATAATAAACCTCTTGCTATGTAGATATATAGGATCCATCTCGTTTATTTCTCCTAGAAACGCAAAAACCGCACATAAATCTTTGCATTTAATGTTATTATAGTAGAATATCTTGAAGGTCGAAATTTCTATGGAATCAAGTTTGGGAAGCCTAAAAATAATGCAGTCGTAATCCAATCCGGACAATAATCCCCGTCTTACAAGAAAGAAAAATCGATGGCGGGTTATAAGTTGCCTATCTTTTACTTGCGAACTATGTATATTTACCCCGCGAAAATCGTATATATGGTCAAATTGTGTATTGTTCTTATCATCAATAACCAGTATGACTTTCTTATAGTGATTTATCAGATGCTGTATTATTTTGTTTGAATTGATATTTAACTGGAAAATAGTGTTGCTTGTAATCTGCATTGGTTGGGGTGGCTTTTTGTTTTCTGTAAAACTTTTTAAAGGTTTGACACGTGGTGATCGGCAGATAAACAAGTTTTAACTATATATAATATTAAAAACTACAATTTCACATGTAATTAAATAGACATAAACCGTATTTGTCTAGTGAAAGTGGCATAGGGTTTAAGAGTTTTGCCCTAGTTGTAATGGCATTGGCACCCTACCTTCGTTTCGCAAGCGTGAGAAAGAGGAGCGTTCAGTAATTTATAGTCAGAATAATATAGAGAAACCATATAAAAAAGTATCATACAATTTATGTCCCGTATATTAACGATCTGTACTGCCTGGCTGAACATCAGGAAATTTTATTTAACAAATCTGTTTTTTATTAAACATGACAGGATTACTATGTTAATACAATCATAAGTAGTTAAATATTTTCAAAAATACCAGTTAATGTTTAAGACTATGTAAAACACAGTGGATTTATACATGATGAGCGCAACTTCGGGTTGAAAAATAAAATAAAAGCTTAAAATGATTTTAGAAAATAAAAAAGTTTATGAACGTTATGATGGAAACATCACAAGTTTTAAATTTATTATAACTTCTTTTATCGAAGTACCAACTGCATGTGGTTGATTATATTTGTGTAGTTTTTGTTGAAAGGAAAAGATTTTAAAGGTAGATTGTCTTTACTTGTTTCATTTTGTTGTTTAACAGCTCCCTGTTCTTACACCACCCCATATAACTTCACATTCGAATATCTATTTATTGTTGTATTTGATTTTTCCTGCTCTTTTTACTGTTATTCCTCGTCTATTGTCGTATGTTTTGTCTATGATCTTTATTATTTTTCTGTATTTTTAATTGCATTCGGTGGTTACTGAGTTTTATATTATAACATATATCGCTATTTTAACTGCTATTTTCTCTATTACATACACCTATTTTTCTAGATGGTCTTATTTTCTGTATTTTTTTACTTCTCTTATATTATTCCATTCTACTGATACTTTTAGATCATTA
>JH994060.1:0-17078 GCA_000316135.1 Trachipleistophora hominis | reverse complement strand
GTACATTAAAGGAATCTCGTCGTCTCAAGAAAACAACAAAAAAACGTTAAAAATCAAACCAGGAAGCCGAATAACAACCTGATATATACTATAATCACCATGTAAGGTGCGCGATATGAAACAATGGGTTATAAAACTTTGCATACTAGGCATTAAGCACGATTCTGTGACATAAGCATGTTTCAGAATACATCCGATCACTCCAGTGAAACAATCTCAATAATAAATCCTTGATAGTCCGCTACAACTCTGGTGACCATTCACGTGAAGATCATAGCACCATATATCATCAGAACTTATCTTTTTCGTGATCTACTATTTTTTTCTTAATCCAGCCTACAAATACTTCTCATGAACCATTCTGTTGCTATCATAATTGATGATCGACGAGGCTATGGTAGACGGTAACTCATCTAAAATTTACTTATGAAATGTGTAATCTGTGGTACAAGCAAAAAGCAAGCAAATTTAATTTAATTGATCATAATAGGTATCATTACTGTAATCATTAACTTGTCCACAGTTATATATTTTATCAGGCTAGCATTAGCCCCATCATCCTTGATTTTTACGGCTTTTTAACGTTCATTTCCAGTCTTTTTGCTAACATTTCTGATTTTTTCATTTTATTTCATATTTTCTCAGCATCTAGGCTTATAAATATCTCAACAACTCTTTTCTTTAAAGTTGATGCTATTTAGTCCACCCAAACCACGAAAGTATTTTATTCAACAGTATATAATGCCGGGTAACATTTTTGAGAAATCGTTTTCTATTTTTAATGACACACGAGAATAATGATAGTACTTACACCCATGTTGATATATATTTTAAACCAAATATGTCGTAAAACGATTAAAGCTGAATCTTATATTGATATGTTCCTCAAATGTTCCAGTAGTGTTACAAGAACTGTTCAGTTTCGTAAGAACAAATCGAACTATTAATGAATTATAGTGTTTATTTATATCTGTAAAACAATATTTAAGATAAATTATCATCAAGACAGGACGAAAAACTATAATATTCATAAACCGATATTGATAGTGATAGCGACATATAATTTATTAAATATTACTTATCGTCATATAGTCCATGATCCGACGATCTCTATTTCAAAATCTTCGTTTGAATACAGATTCATTTAATCAATTGTCAAATCAGCGCTAGCTTGTTTCGAATGTAGTGTCTACAAAACTTTTTTCCGGTCGTTATCATTTAACAAGCAATAAAGTGTCTAATTCACATTTTTTTGAACATCGGAATATTCCTGAATGTTTAATATTCATTCAACTGTGGCGGTAACAGTAAAATGAACAATTGGCGGTAAAAATGTGTAGTGAATTATTCAATAACTTTTTGAACAATGGCACAAGTAAAGAGTCTGTAATTCACTTTATTTTCTGAAAAAACGTTATAATTATGAATCACGGTAGACAAATTTTGAATGAACGAAATCTTTTGTTATTATATCGACAGCGTTTACAGACATCTTTTTTATAAACCATTACATGTTAAACTATTATTTTCATCATGTGAAATAGAAAATCAATCAAGTATCATTTCGGGCAATCAAATACATTTTGGTATCAGAATAAGCGAAGTATCATACACTAGATTCACCTACTAAAAGATGATGTACAGGCTTCATATATACCGCAAATATCGTTTGTACTTTTGCGGCAAAAAATAAATTTAATTAATGTCCAGGAAAATGCTGTAAACGACATATTTAATGAGAAATCTCTCACCAAAACATTATCCGCTAGTGAAAAAGACAAATTGTGAGCTGGTTAGTCAGTTTGAGAAAAATAAGTATTTTTATACCGTTTTAGCAATAAATAAAAAATAAAATATCGTTGCATCATCCTCATTTTCTGGAACTCACTGTGTAATCTTTTGCTAACGATTTTTTTAGTGAACGAGATTTATTTATAAAGGCTGATTTCTACTACATCTATTTCGAACCGCATGTCACTAATTAGAAACCACATATTACGCTATTAATATGCTAACTCTCATCATGATTTTAACAGCTTTTGCTTTAAGAAAAAGCAATTACCAGAAATGTTCAAAGAAAAATATTGCCGCCGGCTGAGAATCAATTTGTTTAACCTCCGAAACACGAGTAGCGCAAAAATGGTGGGCGTAAAAATATAGAACAAAAAAAAATAAATACTGACGAATGTATACAAAGTTGATTTATTATCTTCTAAGAGGAATAGCATAGCTGGTTTTTAATGAAAAATTTACAACGATGGTAAATAAATGCTATTTTTATTATTAAACTTTTAAAATAATGCTGGAATGAGAACTACATGCTGTTATTTGTATATTGATGTATCGATAATTTATAACAACTGGGAGTGAACAAACATCTACACGCGTGTTTCTGATATATATTTCTACCAACATTGTTTAATAGTCAAATAGCATCTTAACAGTTTCGTGGTCGAAAAACCTTCTCCGTGAACTAGCGCAAGACAGTCTCTTCTGGTCGTCATGAATTATAATTTACCTCTTTTAGTTAATAATTCATGGTGGAATCTAAAGTATTATTGTATTTTTATCAGAAGCCGATGACAATATATCAAAACAATTAAAATATATTAATTCATTTAAAAATACATAGCTTGGTTATATTACAAACACATAAAATATATTCTACCATGAAATGTTTCATATACGTACTAAAAATAAACGTAGTATACAATGAACAAGAGTTAAAGCATATTTTAATACTCTAAAGGTAACATAACACTAAAATATAATACAATATACAGAGTTACAGAATCTCAAATTTATTTAGCTGCTTATATCTCATACAGCGTTGTGAAATAACTAATGGTTAAGTTTATCATCGACTTAAAATGATGATTGTCAAAAAATATTATTAGAAAAATAGAAAAACGTAATTTACTTTGACAGCTATACAAAATTCATGATATGAATACTTGCTTGTCAAAAATCTTCATGATTGGTGAATGTTTTGGTTAAAGGATGGTTTAATAATAATGTTTAATCTTATTAGTGTATAATTTACTTACTAAAAGTTCACAAAAAGGAGTGCTTAAGCATATTTACGAACCAATTAATTCCAGAAAAAAATATTCCAATTTTATTCATTTTTCCTAATTTAATATTATTTCATTTTTATGATGCTATGTTTGTTTTGCAATGTATTTTATCGTACTTGTAGTGTTTGTACGCTCTTGTAACAATTTACGTTGTAATATTTATTATCAAATTTCTATTTTCTTATCATTTATTATCTCAGCAAATTTTTTTATTAAACGTATAATAGAACTAGAAAATAATAAAAACACACTTATTAAATGCAAACAAACGCGTTTTAATATGTTTTATCATCCCTATCAAATCATATCACATATTATATTAATATTTTCGTTTTGATAAAATTTTATCAAAAAGCTTTTACCCCCGATAAGAATGCCAAATCAAAATGATTTAGCTCATGAGATAAGAACGCTAACAGAGAACGAAGTTGAACAGCAGGCTGTGAGGCGTGCTGGTCGCTTCGGAATTTACAGGGTATCAAAGGTCGAAGATAGCAAGTTCTGGCTCATGGGCGGGATGTTCTTCTGCATCGCTTATATTTATTCTGTCATACGAGAGTTGAAGGATTCGTTCATCATCAAAAGGCAGCTTCCCGCGTCTATCAGTTTTCTCAAGCTGATATACGTTCCGCCCGTATCGATAGCGGCTTCCGCGTTGGTACAGAAGTGTCTTATCTTTTCATCAAATAAGCGAATTTTGAGTTACGTTGTAGCGTGTTTCGGCGTCTATTTCTTGGTTTATGGTGTTGTGGTGTTGCCGTTACAGGACACAATTGAATCAAGCAATTTCAACGCGACTGATGATTTTAGTGATTCTAAAATGGCGTATAAGGGGTTAGAATCAGTGTCTGCAATCGTACTTACGTTGAACTGCTGGACATCTACGCTGCATTTCGTGGCATCTGAGGTGTGGGGTACGATGGTGCTGTCGCTCTTATTTATGTCGTTCTCAAACGATGTTTGTCCGTTCAGGCAGTTTATCCGGTTCATGCCACTTTTCTACGTATTGTCAAATGTGGCGCTGATGGGATCATCGATAACAATGTTGGGTTATCAGCATTATAATAAGCTCGTCGATTACTCCACGAAGCAGATGATGCTTAGGATAGCATTTGTTATCATCGCAATATTCTGCCTGGCGATACTCGCTTTCCAAATTATCTTAGAAAGAAAAATTCTGGGCAGAGTCTTGTACACGATTGAAGGAGAGGAGCAGAAACGAACAAAAAAGGTGAAACTATCCTTCACGGAGGGCATACGCCTTATGTTCAAATCAAAACTCGTCCTTGCAATATGTGGAATCGTGCTCGCGTACAACATCGGTACGAATATGATTGAATCGTGTTACAAGAGTAGCTTGAAAATCGTTTCTATGGCGACCAAACAAGATACTGGTAACCACGTTCTTCTTAAATCGTCAATAATACAATTCATAACCGGTCTAGTGGTTATATTGCTGCTTATTTCCCCCTTTTCACGATTTATTGAAAGTAGAGGTTGGAAAATAGTCGGTATAATTCCCCCACTGATCGCAACTGCTGGTTTTGTGGGCGTTTTCACACTTGCATTGTTCAACACAGGAAGGGATGGAGAGAACATTCCGCCAATAAACATGATGCTCAAGTCAGAAGTTAGCGATGATACACGGCGAAAATTTTTGCAGTTTGAGGAGACGGTATGCCTGCTAGCCGTGGCATGCTTCAAAATCTGCAAGTACGCGGCATTTGATATAGCAAAGGAAACATTAAGCATGAAGATAGATAAGAGATATCGTGCAAGATTTAAGGGAATCTACGACGGTGTGTGTGGCAAGCTTGGTAAAGCTGGTGGAGCACTTCTCCTGCTGGTATCCAACCAACTTATAAACACCACTGATATTCGTAGGTCGTCATTCTTCTACCTGATGATATCACTTGTTATCGTGTCCATTTGGTTCTATCTTATCAATTATCTAGCCGGAAAGTATGAGGAATCGGTTAAACTGAGAAAGAACGTTGATATTGACTTGTTTAAGGGAACAAAGAAGATGTTTAGTGATGATGAGGATGAGCCTATTACAGCAAGTTGATAAATCGGCATTAAAACGTTTTAGTTAATTTTTACTGTTGTTATGAAATAACATTTCGCGTTACTCGCGCTTTTGTTTTCATTTTATTTATATCTAATTATTGTCTAAGCCCACTTTTTATTAATCGCCCACATTAGGCTGTAGTAATTTGAAGAAGAGTGCTCTACAATCATTTAATTACGTAAACTTTCGTTTACGTCGTATTAATGGTTGTTGTAATATGAATCGTATGTTACTATCTTACTAAGACACGAGTAGATTACATGATAGTTCTTTACTGTATTTGTGAAATGATCGTCAGTGTCAATCACTCCATTTGTTTAGTTTAACCCACTTTTTTTTAATTTTTTATCTCAGAAAGAAGTGCTTGATCATTACTTGACAGGGAAGATGTTTTAATTTATAGGGCCTATCAATCTATCAGGCACCGATAAGAGTGTGATAAGAAACTTTAACTGAGCGAATTTATTTAATTCACCTCCTTTTCCTAAATAAGAGTTGGTTTAACTATCATCTCGCACAACAACATCCAACCAAACCAACTCTTCTGGTATTAATCACCCCTATCATCTTGGAAGATTGTTGTCGTTAATCCAGTGATTTACAGCTAATAGACCACATTAATCAAAATTTGTATCGGCGAATTCGTTATGTCTAATTGAATATGGCACAACTGTCCGATTTACAGAGGAAAATGCCCGCTTAGCAGAAAGGAGAAATCGCGCAATATCTCCTATGGAAGTATAAACGATGGGTTGAACACAGAATAATGTTCCTTGGCCGGATGAGAAGTTGCCAGGAATTATCGTTTGATAAAAATCACTGAGAGAAAAAGTTCCTTAGAATACTCCTAAAATAGAAGTGTCATGCAAGCTATAATTTGCATTTTAAGATCACTGCTTCAGATCAGAGTCTGCCTTGTGAGGTGACAGACCCCGACGAATCACTGGTCGGCAACAAGCTCGGAATACGGGCATCGTATCCCCGAGTACAGCCAGACTCAGGGAATACGAGCGGCACTATTGTGCCGTAAGGAAGGCTGTCTTGCCGATACAGGATGGCAAAAAAGCCTGCTATGCAGGCACGTACCGCTTTTAAGCGGTCGAAGAGTGACACGCTTACGTGTCCACGAGTTGTCAACAATGCTATCCTAGAGCGCTGTTGCCAGCGAAAATGTCCGCCTGCAGACCCCAGGGCCTACCTACAAGGCCTGTAATATGCAAGGAGGTGATAGGCTGTAAGATATGCAGCCGTAGATGGAAGGAAGGCCTCATACCAGGGTCAAAGTATGAGGCCTTATGCGAAGTAGTAAATGTGTATAACCCAGGGCAGGAGTAGCTTGGGCGCTCCTAGGAGGGAGATGATCAGTATGTTGTCAGCATACTGCTGAAGTCCCTGTTGTGTTATGCGATATACTTTGACTTACGTCTATGGTTCGCCGAACAAAACTCAGGTTTTGGCCGTGTAGGATATGTTTGTTTGATGAGCTATGCAGGATCTCCATGGACCGAAGGCCATGGTTGAAGCCCTAGCGGGCCGGAAAAGAGATTTATTATTTTGCTGTTGACAATGAGGAAGCATGAGATGATTTAAACGATGATGATGATAATAAGATGGAAGGTCAGTCACAAGATTTTTAAATAAAACTCTTTTAGTCAAAAAAAATTAAGACCATTACTGCGCTTACAGCATACCTTTCTGTTGCTGTGAGGATGCGACTTGGTATACGAGTTTCTTTCATGAACAACAGACTGATATCCATGATCGGTCTAAAGGGACTCAATGAGGATTTATATGATAAGGTATGTAGAAGGATGATTAAGGCTCTTTTATAAAAAATTATATGAAAATCAGTTTGTAAATCGCCTGTAAGAAACACTCTTATACATAAATCTGGACAATCACACACCTACAAAATAACTTAGAACAGTTTGCATGTGTAAATTTTCCGTTTTCACTCCGAAAGTAAGAACTATTCTAATTTATTTTTGACATAGTTAATTTTCATTTTAAACATGCTTGAATTGGTGGACCACTAATAATGGATTATGCACGTTAATATTTATTACCGATTTAAACTGCAAATTTTTGTGAAAAAATTTCTTTTGCGTAAGATTTACGGATGTAACTTCCTGCTAAAAACATGCAGAGCAATATATTAAAATATTAAAAAACAATTTATAATACTTTAATGCTAATTAAAACATTTTTATTGTTAGATTCGCTCATACTACGGTATTACACCTAAAATATTTAAATTTTTGCTGGGCTCGTACCCAAATGACTTTTATCGATGCCCACGAATTTGTCAATGAACGCAGTAATGAAATACAGGAACTAGAAAAATCCTTACCTCCACGTAAGAAGAAGAACATGTTATTCCAAAAACTGCCGTTTTACTTGCGTAGGCGTTCATCATCTCACCACAGAAAGCGTAAAAGAAATAAGAAAGGAAATTACTATGGTAAGCGATTCAGTATGATATGTGTTAATGGACATAAAATTGCATACCAACGGTTCGAAAAGACCTCTTCGCTTTTGCACAAAGGTGGAAATTTTATCTATAGCATGGTGTACTGTCATGGTTATGTTTACCGTATAGATTGTGATATCGAACAACAGCTCAAAAACTACGGCTATCATGATGTCAGCACATCTATAAACACAGAGAAACAAGATATTTATCAGAATTACAGTCAAAAAAACACTTATACATCTAACATCGATGCTAACTTTAGACTATATCTCAGAAATGGGAGTAAGTTTCAAATGCTCAAGACAAAAAAATTCCTTATTCTTCTAACGCTTGATACAATACCAGAATTTCTAAAAACAAAACAAATTTATTGTGAAGCAGAGAATATATTCGAGATATTAAAGGAAAAAGAACTGTCGAGCTCTGGTATCTATGAGCTCATAAATGGCACTATGACAAGGAGTGATGTAACAATAGATGATTATTTTAGCAATATGAAGGATAACTGCGTGCTGAAGCTCAATGCAGACTTTTCACTCCTTCTCATTTTTAGAAACTTGAAAACAATATTTGGTAGTATAATTCGAATCTGGAGGGTAATAGGACTGGAGGAATACTTGAGACTATCACTAAACTATGGATTTCTTGTTTTTCCCTTTGATGATGTAAATAGTGATTGGTATAAACAATACGAAAGGGAAGTGTTTTATACGGAAAATCAAAAATATTTTAGAACTCCGAAAGGAAAAAGATATGATTATTCAGCGTTAGAGGAAAATATTGGCAACAGATCGCGACCTAGTAATACCAATCAAATCATGAGTATAGGAAGTAGTGCACAACACGAAGACTTTATTTTTCCATATAAGTTTCCGAGTGTTCCAAGTTTACAATTTACGTATTTGTTTGAATGTAAAAAAGGAAATTTGCAGAGATGTGCTCGAATTTATTGCTCAAATAATGAAAATATTATCTGTGGATACGTTTTGAGAGGCTCTTTTTCTTATTTTGCCGGCACGTACAGGGGTGTTATGGTTCTTTCTACTGAATGGGATAATAGTAAAATCTACGTTGGTATTAACATACGCTCCTCTCAAAAGTATATTCTTACAAAAATTAATTAAACGGATATTTTCGCTGGTTTACACTTTGAGATAATTTGTCTTGGTTTTTTGTAAGGTTTATTTGACAAACACGTTGTGGAGATAAGATCGTCATATTTTACTATTAAAAACCAGTTGAACTATTCTGTTCATAAAGTCAAAGAAAAACTTAGTATAGTTTGTTGATATATTCTTTAGTTATCTCCATTTTCAGTTTTATAATTTACTTCTTCTAACTCAGCATTTTTCAAAAGAGGGTAGAAAAATTAATTCTAATGAGCATTGGTTTTTTTGTATGTTCTCGGTAAAAGATTGTTGAATGAGTTTTAAAACGAATAAGTTAAATAACAACACATAACGGTGTTTGTTTTTAAAAACCAGAGTATTTTTTTTTCCTTCCTGATCAATGTGTTACGAATTGTCTTTTTGTTAATACTACAACGTATTTTATTAATCAAATTTTTGTAATGTATTATTAATAACAAGCTTTTGTATCAATACAAGTATTTTATAGTTCATTACAATCGTAGAGTTAAATTACCCAACGATAACCGATTACTCTCAGTCATAGACTCTATAGAACAATATAATCTTAATTGTTTTATGACTTGATACCCATGGTTAATGTGTTATTTAACATTTATCACCTTAAATTAGAATTTGTTGCTTCATGTTTAAGTAGATCACCCTATATAAAATATGAAAAATCTATATTCATCAAATTTCTCGCAACGAATTTTGATTATTCATATATAACATCAAAGGCAAATGAAAATATACAAGTTGGCTATTGTCAGCTGTGCCAAATACTATGACTTATTAAGACATGTTTGTTCCTTTACCGCAGAAATGTCTTTGTTCCACATGAAATTTGCGATATTGTGCGTTTTAGAGACAGGTTGATTCGCATATTCAATTAGCTAGGCTTTTAAATTGTTTTTAGTAGTAAAAAAGAACAAATCTGTTAACCTGGTACTTTTTTCGAATTTGACAAGAAATGGGCAGTTGATAATTTTCTGTTTTACCTGAGATGCTATTAGTGATATGTTTTACTTTTAAAAACACTGTACATCAATTTTTCCAAAGTAAATATCAAATTATTTTTAACCCAATAATCTATAACTGAGATGAATTCTACATATTTTTACAGCCGTAATGTTAATTTAAATTTGTATAACGATAATTCATACTTACCTGTCGTACAATTTTTTTTATGAATTACTAATTTTTGCTGTAATTTTAGAGCTCTTCCAAACTAGAACAGTGAACACTCAGTTAACGATTTTGATTATATATAAAAAATCGTAGAGTGAATTATAAAACAACAATATGCGAGAATGTATGAAGAAAATCTGTAATTCATTTCGGAACACATGGTTAAGGTTTCGCGAAGAATTATTTATGGAAAAGTTTACCCCTGCAGGCCATGCAAAGATTTCTTGAACTGAATCTGGATTTGGAAAAGTATTATCAACTTGCTCGTGATATTACAAACAAGAGAATTAACAACTACACAGCACTGCAGTATTACAAGACAGAAGAGGATATAAAATATCTCTTCAAAATTAATAGTTTAAAAGTATTTGGTGAAGTAAAAGGAACGCTGCAAATGTTGGTAGAAAGTGCAGGTGAGGATGAGAAACAAATAATTGACTTTTTATTGAGACGAAAACGGACCTATAAGTCAGCTCTACTAGTTATTTTGTGTATTCTTAGCTTCAAATTTGTTATCCATGCAAGGGGTCGAAAGAATCGTAAAAAGAACACATCATCATACAAATTCAAATTTGAAACAAATGAAGAGGCTTTTTTATATTATTTGTACATTGTTAATAACGTAGATAAAAGATATATTAGCATTTTAAATAAGAAAATCAGGCAGCTGCCGTTAAGAATGGCATTTATTGCAGCCTATTTGCTAAAATGTGATGAATTGATGAAACAAGTATTAGATAGATGGCATGAAGACTATAAAGTACCTCAATACGTTTTTGAAGTGTATGAGCCTTCATATGAGTATATTTCAACAAAAATGATAACCTTGCCAAATAGAGACTTGTTAAATATTCTACGGATTGTAAATATAGACAGGATAAGAATTGTAAAATCTTTTTTAAACGAATGTATGAAGCAATTCATGGTGACAAATGATGAAAAGCTCTTAAATCGTAATTTAAGTTTTAATGAAATCTGCTTAGAGGTTAGTATGTCGGAGAATGTATTTAAATATCCAGATGAAAACAGTTTTATTTGCCAAAAAGAGCGCAAAGAAACGAAAAAAGCCACGGCCGATGAAGTAGAACGGAGAACCAATCATACAGATGTTTATGATGAAGTAGGTGAGTGTGCAAGCAAAGAACACCATTTAAAGTGTTCAAATATTCAGATAATGAAAAAAATAGTATATGCTTGGTTGAGATTTCTCTTGATAACCAATAATTATTTACTGTTCATGGATATGTTTGAAAAACTAAGAGAAGACAGCTGTCCAGAATACAAAGTGCTTAAGGAAATACACAATAGAATTACTAATGTACTTAAGGGTCAACCTCCCAATTTTAGTGATATTTTGAGCTCATATCACGAGAATAATGAATTTTCACTAGTTTCACTCCAAGATCTAGGTGAATATTTATGTAAAATACGTATAGTTTGAATAAAGGGACGTTTTTATAGAGTGTTCGTTTTGTTTAATAGTAATTGACTTCAGTTAATGATTTTAAACAGTTAATTAATGTGGCTAAATTAAAATATCATTGATTTCTGTGGTAACATTGGCGTAATTCTTTTTAAAAATCACCTTTATATTTTAACATTCCATATTTTGATGCAGCTAATCTAGTCCAAATCAGAATATTCCTTCTCTTATACGTAGTTTAAGATTCTAAAATTAAATTCCAAAGTGCTTAGAAGCTGTATAAAGGGATAGGTACAATGTTTTGGTGAACCTTGAGTTGAATCTGTTACTGATGTGATTTTCGAAGTCGTTGAAATGCGTATTATTGTATTACTATGAATAATATTATAAAACACTATTTCTAATTTTTTGTGGAGATATAACGGCTGAAAGATTAATATATGAACCTATTCTTTTCCATTAAGAAAATATACTTATGAATCACAAATTAATTAACGCTGTTTGATAAATGTTCGATGTGCCAACAAAGTTTGTTTATTAGCGTAAATAGCTATTTTCATGGAAAAATAAATTTAATTTAATATTACATGATAATGTGTGTTATAACTGATGAATAATTTATAGTACTAGTCTATTTTAATATTTCAGGTGACAATATGTCATCCCAATTCAAATACAATATCTCAAGATATTGAGAAGATAATTTTTGAATATTAAAAATTAGTAACTTTTAATAAAATAAATTTATTTATCGTCTCTACATTCTAATTTTATTACATACGTTATTTGTGTCTAATGTGGTATACTACGGTTCATTTCATGTGATTGGTTTAACTAAAATTCGGTTTAATTATCTCTATCGTTCACATCATCTAACTAAACAATATTTCATGGGATTCATAGTGTAAAGTATCATATTATCTTATTATTACGTTATCGCACCCTTTTAACATGATTATAAAATACATAGCAACGGCTGTTCTACAAATGCTAACGGTTAATTTTTATCTAATTGGGAAAATATGCGGCATTGTTTCTACATATAATAATAAAATTTGATTACCATCATTCATCTGTGCTATATAGTTAGTTAAATCAAATTACTGCGAACCGCTATCATAATCTTGTACAAGTGGAAAGAGCTATCGGTAGCGTATTATAAAACCGATAATCACGTAACGTCTATATTACAGCATTATTTATGAACATAAACAAATGCCAACGTTTTATGTGGTAAAGTACGAGTAACTTTTGCAGATAAATATATCTTTTGGTTGAAATTTATTTTTTACACTAACCACTTTTGAAGGCCTCTAATAATTCGTCAACCTTTTTTGTATAAAGTTTACAATTTAGCATATTTACAACTATCTCCAAGATGTTGATCATAATAAATAAGTGCACGTACGTGGTAATGGAATATCAATCTATATACCCTTGTTAACCATAAGAACTCATTGTCCAAAAACAATTATTAACACAGTTAATTGGTTTCAATATTGGAATATATGATTTTTTACGCCGAAATTAAACTTGTTCTGATTTAAGCTAGTCTTTATGGCAACTTGTTGTTTAGGTGTCATGGACGTTTTAGTACAAGTTCAGTATCACCATCAAATATTTTTCATAAGTACAAAGATGACAAACTGTAGATTTTTTAAGAAAATCAGATCCTAAAACAAGTCTCGTTTTCAATATTATGTTTTACATAATGATATCATCTCTATATCCATATTCACACTAGTTGTAGTTAAAATTTATATACGTAAATTATAGCATGATAATTTTTAAATAATTCATTGGAAAATAATTGGTGGGAAAAACAACACCTTTAATACAGATATTAATAATTAAAGAATAATTTGCAGCTAATTGATCGGTTTAGAAAACATCTCATAGAACTTTATTCCACGTTTTTGTATAAAGGAAAAGGTATATGTTGTTATTCAATTCGTACGTTTTAAAGTCACTCAGCAATCTTTGAACAGATGTATTTAAATACTAATGTCTACTGATAATTGATTTTTTGAATAACCATTGAAAAATGCTGAGCTAGAGGAAATGAATAGATAAAAAATTTAATTGTCGTAATGTCAAAGCTACTATTCAAATGAGAAAATATTTTACCGCATATAAAACGTGGGAGACCTAAATAAAGCTAATTGTAACAACATCAAACAACTCACATTGATTTTTACTTTGTTATATGAATGGAATAACGCAGTTAGTATATGGAATAGAAATTTATGAGTTTAATGGTTAGAACACAAAAAATAACTATCTAGTTTATATCTAAAATACAAAGTATAACGATAATTTAACCGTGAACGGATTAGAACGGTGAATTTGAGAAGAAAAAAATTAAAAAATAATAAATTATACTTGTTGGGGATGACAGTCACTATAAATACTGCCAACTGATAACTCCCAACTCTTCTAAACAATAATGAATTTCGAACACGCTGTTATTAAAAGTATTGGTGGTAATTCCAGCAATTATTATTTACTTCACAGGCAAAAACGATCTTGCTAGTTTTTGGTATTTCTAGTTTGCAGTTCAATAAAAAATTTTCGTTGTGGTATAGTTGCAAATAAGTACTAGTAAAAGATGTATTAGAAACATCTTATTAATAAATTTGTTCATTATAACTCTATTTTAATAATCAGACTCTTTTATATTCTTTGTATTAACGTTTTACTCTAATCATTAGCTATAGTAAAATCATATCTATATAATCGCTTCTAACGATTTAATAATTTGTTAGCATTTATTAATTGCAAATAGTAATTTTCTTCGACCGAAATTGAACCTATAAATAATGTAAAATTTTCATGGTCTTATTCAATTTAATATACGTAACTGAATAAGAAAAACCATGGAGCATATTCTTCCTTCTAAACTTCTCTTTGACGAACTAAATATCGATTATTTAGTATATAGTAACCTATAGGATACAGGTTTAGATAATTTCGTACAACTATGAAACATACCGGGTTATGTCTTCGCTTCAACGCAATTTGGAGAAATACACTAATCCAAATAATGAATTGTGTTTTACACCAGCAACTACGACAAGCTACGAAGGAAGAAGTGCAGCATGTCGTGTTAATTAGGAGCCTTTCTAGAAAAGGCGTAAATGTCTTGATCAGGACGTTGAGGAGGCAATTTGTGATGTATTATTTATGGATAAGAGTACCGTTTATGATTTCGCTTTATCATAAAGTTTTGGTCCCGTCCACGAGAAATGTTCCGCACCTTACATTTGATGAGATATGCGGTCTAATTAAGTGTTTGCTTCCCTTCAAAAACAAAAAGGCGTTACTTACATACAATGTTATGTCTCGAACAAAATACTAACGAGGTTGATGTATTAAACGAGTGTTACAAAACTCAAAACAAAGACAGGTTCAGTCAAAATATAAAACTTTTTTTCGTGTATGTTTTCAATAAGAATGATAGTTAGGAAAGTTTTCCAACAGAAGTTAACGATAGCCTCGTGTTCAAATTGTTTGACTATTTCCAGGATTGTGCCAGAATACATCCTAAAAAAGATTACCGGAAAATGATTCATCGTGGCTTGAAATTGATGAGTTGTTCACTCTCATTTCTATTTAGCTATGTAGAAATGACATACAATTTCTTGAAAATATGAACATTCTCATCAAAAAATTTAATGACAAAGAGGTGCAGAAGGTCATCCATGCAGCGTATTTTTTTATTTCGTATGGTTTATGCGAGACTGACAATGAATCCGAGAACCAAGGAGAACATACATAAGCATAAACATTTATAGAGAACTAGCTGCGCTATCTCGTTTTTCAAAAACGGGTGTATAAAATAGAATTATAAGTTAATCCAGTATTTCATGTTGTAAAATTTCATTTTTTCCTTTTTTTTGCTTGAAAGTCCGTTTAATTAACATCTCACATTTCCTCACACACCAAACAAGTTTTCCTGGCGCGCTGAGCGCCGATCGTGGCCTTGACGACCATTAGTTCATAGACGAAATAATATCATTATCCACGCTACTAGGGGAGGTTTTTGATGATTACGTAAATACATAGACATATTACTATTAAATAAGGTAAAATTGTGGCTTCTAGTATATCATCATTAGCTACTCCTATATAAGAGTTAAGTCATTGGATAACAGATTTTAGATCATGAGATATAGCCAACTCTGGTCGATATATTATTGGATTACATCTATGTCTACATTCTCTAGCATCAATGTTTTCTCGAATATCTTCTGTCTGTGTTGATGACTTATTTCCTTAATACACCTGGCATGATTCGTACTTACTCCTTCTAGGTTCGCAGACCACGAGCATTTCTCTGTTTCCGTTTAACATTACATCCTTATTGTACTCATTATCAGAGTTTGTTGGTTCAGAGTCTGCTTGCACACATACTGATTCATAGGAATGTAAAGCTCTAACGTTCTTAAATCGAATCCCCGAATCGGTATCCTCTATCATATTATTATCCTGGTTCATATTTCTTCCTTAATCCCCATCTGTGGAAAAAATATTTGTAAAGTAGAAAATCAATTATATGGCTCTGTATGAAAACATAGGATCTCATGTATTTCTTTCTTATATAACTTTTCACATTGCTATCAACATACTGTTTTATCATTTTTTTGTCTTTTGGTATGGTTCATTATTTTTTGCCTGAGATTAACTCAAACAACTCATTTTTTGTATAAATAAAGTGATAAATGTCATTAAATACATATTAGAACATTATATTATAGAAGAAAATATTATATAATATACGAATCTGAGCTACCTAAGAATAGAAAACAAAGAATAATACAGCCATAACATGAATAACAACTTTAGAATATACACGATTAAACTAGAATATGGTCAGTAATAGATATATTATGAAAAGGCAACAGGTTTGTATTTTTGAGCTATTGCTTTTTTTGTCATTTTTACAAACCACAACAGAGAAAGATTTTTCGAATGGTGAAACAAAACGATGGGAATCATATTTATAAACAAGAGACTTAACAAAAAATGTGTCGATTATATAATCGTCAGTTGAACAAGTGAAACGAATTAGATTGACAACTCTAAGTTGGATTTCGCGTTTGCCTAAAGGTTTATTTAATAAATAAACCTGTTAATTATAACACATATGATTTTATTGGGTTTATCGTTTAAATATGATTAAATGTGAATTTTAATTATCTCGGTTATTCTTTCTTCGTATTATAGAGAGGATTTAATATTGTTTTGTTCCCATTTTCATATCATGGAATGTTAGAACTTTTGTTTTCTCTTCATCTCAGTTTTCGATAAATGTATTTTTGAATTCTAGGACAATAAAATGCAATTTTTTAAGTAAAACTGCTTTTCAAAATTTATTTTTTTTCCTACACCAACAAACTATTATCAATATTCCGTATTAGTGATCTTTTGTATTTTCATCATTGATAAGAATTTGTCTAAAAAGGAACTCACTCATAAAGATATTTTATTCTGTTTGATTTGTCATAATAGTAATGAGTGAACAATACACGCTTAGTATTTACCCACAATAGCATTATGATCATTATTAAAATACTAATGTTAGATAAGACACTATCCATAACAACAAAAGCATTATAATTTATACATTTATTCTATCTATTATAAAACTATATCATTATATAATATTTTGAGATTCTTTTGTTCAGGATTGAACTACGATGTTTGAAATTATGAT
>JH994057.1:0-18219 GCA_000316135.1 Trachipleistophora hominis | reverse complement strand
ATAGATTGATCAGAACCGTCTTCATCCTTGAGGCCCACGTCTTCAGTTGCAGGAGGTGAATCAAGAGCTGCTTCAACGGACTCATTCACACCAATTGCCATACCGTTCTCATCTGCCAGATAGAAACGCTGTGCTTCAGACCCGTCTACACAAGGCTGCTTTTCAAACCTATTGTTAGTTTCTACGAATGTGATACATTGATCACCGTTTAATATCCTTATTATACCATCATCTGACCGCTCTACCAAGAATATCTGGTTTGCCCCACCGTGTTCAGGATAGAATATAAGGTTCTTTGCACTACCTTCTATGTCCCATACTTTGCCAGATAATTCAACAACCTCTATTATGACCCGTGAGTCGGTCTTAGACGGCTTTTCTTTGAATGTATTTGATTTCTCAAGCGATAGCCACGTAGGATATTTACCTTCTAATCCTATGTATGTGTTTGTTTTGGTGTTTTTTATTTTATAAAGCTCTGCTCGAATGTGTGCTGGTAGTACAAGCAGTAAGAGAAAGCTAAACATTACAGAGGAATAACATTCTTCTTTTAAATATACGGTGCAACACATTCCTTAGATAAGAAAGACATATTGTGGTATGGTGTTTATGATAATGTTAGGTATCATGTATATCATTAGGTTATATGATAATTATGACATATGTGATGAAAGGAATGTGAGGTAAAAATTTTCGAACCAATAAAACAATATTTACATTTTTTATAATTGAGTCGTAGTTTATACACCAACCTATAATTTGCGTTTTTAGACTTTGTATTGTTTTTTATATTTAGTCTAACTTATTGTCGGTTTATTGGCGAGGTATTTACTGTAAAGATAATACTTGCCTCATCAATCCTATAGAATATTTAAATCGTGTTTGTTTACTGACATGAGAGTCGTTTGGATCAAATAACTGATCAACGTATAGCAGTGCCTCAATTACTTGCGTCTAATCGCATTAACAACAATCTACAAATGATATACGTCATATATAAACGTACTAACTGTCAAATATCATAATGATACGTTTCAATTGCCGAATGTTTCTTTGCCGGTGGATAAGACGAGAAAGTAATATAGAAAAACGCTGAAATGATGATTCTAAAAATTAACAACCAATTAATGCAAACACGTGCTTTTATACTTATTCACTTGCCGGTATCAGAAGAAACGATCATTAATTTGTACCTGACGAGAGATTCGATAAAACATCATCATCATTTCAATCGTTGCTCACTTCATTACGTAGAGATGTGCAAAAATACAAACAACCTTAAATATCACGATGTATCGGAACCAACAAATAATCAACAGAACACATGGCAAAATATGGATTTAAAATATCTTTGGAAATAATAGAACAATAATATGTTATTATGATTTTAGAAAATATCCAATATTATATTGAGACTAAAAATTTCAAAATAATCATTTGATATAGAAGATTTGAAAGTTGTTCAGTTCTTTTATACGAAAACTAGCTGCTCTACTTCATTTACAAACCGGAAGGTTAGAATTGGAGTGCTTATATTTGTATATCCACCAACTATTCTAAATTTAATCATTTTTATTCATTTCTTGTTGATCAATAATTTCTACTAAGATCAGAAAATTTAGTTTCTGCCAGCATCAACAATTAATCTAAACATCGATCGTAAATGACTGCTGAGTGAGTTTAGAAATATAGGAATTTTATAACAACATATAAATTATTATTCAATAGTAAATTGCTAAATAATATTTTTTGATTTCTCTTCACGAACTGACCAATGAGCTTGCGAGTCTTCCTTTTATTATTATGAGTGATGATACGAATTCTTGATAAATCATCACGCTGTTTTCTAATTTTACAAACTGCTATTCTTTGAAAAGGCAGTAATTGATTCAAAAGTAAGCACCAACAATTTGTCATGGAAATAACAAATTGAAACACTCTCAGCAATCTCTCTGCTTCATATTCATAAAAAGGTCCTTATCCATTCATTTCTCACAGCAATGCATACTCTTTTAGTCCGCTGTGACCGTCCCTCATTCTTTCGTGGTACACATAATCAATAATTAAAATTTATTAAAATTTTGGGACCAAATAATTTTATTTCTTCCTGCTCACACCAACGATACGACCGTGTCTGCCGTTACTCTTAGTCCTCTGTCCCCTCACTTTCATTCCTCTTGCCAGCCTGCACTCTCTCACAGCCTTTATCTTCTTTCCTCGTTCCAGACTGAACCTGAATGCAGCATCAATTTGATTGCCAACCAAGTGCTTGTCTTCACCCGTGGTGTACTCTTTCCTATAGTTATACATCCAGATAGGTATGCCTACTGATTTAGGATCCTGTATCGCATCAACAAGGCGCTGCTGCTCTTCGGCCGTAAGTTCACCAGCACGACAATTACGTATTTGTGTGCGGGTGAGGAGGGTCTGTGCAAAACGCATGCCTATGCCTTTTATGGTTGTAAGCGCTTTCAAAATCTGTTTTCGACCATCAATGTTCGTGTTGCACATGCGTATCATGTGCTGGATCGTTTGTGGCGAGTCTTTGTAGTTGAGTTCCATTTTCCTGAAGGGTGTTCAATAAAATATTTTTACAACAATTGTTTTGAATGGACGCCTAATCAACGAATATATCCAATTTTGCGCAGCAAACACGATAGTTTTAATTTAATAGAAAGGAAGACTAGTAAAGTCTGTCAAAACATGCTATTAATGTGCGTTATAAGGACTATGCAAGCGATTAAAAATATTTTGGTTAAAAAAATGTAAAAAATTCAGACCACAAGAAGACTAGCCATAAAGAAAAGGACAGTGACTATGTTTGGTCCTAACGGACTAGAAGAAAGTATGTGAAAGGTAGGTAAGAAAATGGTAATTAAGTGTACCTTAAAAAATGCTTGAATGAAAGTAATATGACTTATATAAAGTTGTTCTCACCAAGACTGAGGGTTATATCCTTGTGATTATCAATTTTGGTACTTCTTGATAAATCACGGTGTTATGAACAATATGATGTTTTAAAGCAAAGATAAAAAACGTTATATGACTTGTGTAAGAAAGCGGAGTTTCTGATAGTAATGAGTATTACATATTGAGACGCTAAAGTATTATCAAAAATGTGAGTTGTTTGGTTAAAAAAGGGTACAAATACCTATGCTATAGTTTACAACAGCACAACAATTCGTAAATGATAAGCTTTTCAATCCACATGGTAAATAAATCGTTACTAGCACGGCCTTGTTATTTGAAAAATACACTCTAACATCTCAGGGAGGTAATACTTTTAATATGAGAATAATCTACTTAGGAAAGATTAAGTAACATTATTAAAACACAACTTGTACAAAAAATTGAAATAGTTGTGTTTTTGACTCGGCTCAATTTTTTCAAAATAGTAGCTGTACATTAAATGTGTTATAATAGATCCTAATATACTATGAACAATATCGTGTTCGATGTGTTGTACAATATAGAGAAAGTACTTTGTTCAGATACTTGAGGAAACAAAGCAAAATATATTTTTGCACATCGTCTACGATTTTTTTATTTAATCTGTGTATGACAATAATAACACGAAAATCTGCAACCTATGGTACCATTTATCACTTGTTACGTGATAAAAACATGCACCGTTATACAACTTAACAAATAACTTCATCTTCATCTTCGCTCTCGTCACGGATCTCACATCCAATACCTCTTTGTTCACACCATGCTTTAACCTTCCTCAGCACATCACCGTCCATTTTCATCCAACAATCAGCGTGCTCAATACCAAAAGTTTGTGTAACATCATTCACATACCTTGTATCCACCCGTACTTTGAACTTCTCCCGTTCATAATCGGCATCTTTCGCCGTCAAATCTTTGACAATATTGTTACCAACCACTTTTACATCCTTAGATAAATCATATTTTTTAACAATCTCCATCGCTTCATCCAAGCTGATTCGTCTGCCTCTGTAACGTATCTTACGCATCAGGTACGTGCCCACATTCCTTGTTTTTCTTTCTGTATTGTAATCTCTAGTCATACTCTCTTGCTTATCGTGACCGTTACGCAAGATATATTCAATTTTTTGGTCCATATTTTCCCCTGGTATTGCCTTGAGAGCTTCTTTGTTGTGAAGTAGACCTTTTGAAACACTCTTATATATGCTATGTGTGTGAACGACAGAGGAGAGTGGTATCAAATTGTTTTGGTATGGTTTTAGTGTGTTTGGATAGATTGGTACTTCATATGCAACGTTATTCTTTCTGAATGTGATGGTTGTAACATTTATCAATTTTTTTATGTTGGAGGGTGTAAACATGGAAAGGGCTCTGAGGTATGGTTTATTTTTTGTATAACAATTTTGCTTAACACATTCTTTTGGGTACAATTATTTCCCTTGGTTTTTTTACTAGTAGAACTGTTTTTGATGAAACGAAGGTCGGTGTTAATGTGAACTAATAACGTTTAGTCTTGACTGTTTTGGTTCCAATTTAAATAAAGCCGTCTAAATGTACATTCCCTTTTTCATTAGAGCCGAAAAAATAGTTTTCGATTAGCTGCCATGAATCACGGCTAGTGGTAATAATTGGTATCAGCAAATCAGAAGAATGTCTTTATGTGTTGCGAGATGATGAAAATAAATATTATTTTATTTATTAAAATACGATTAATCATAAATAATTTTTTGAATATCGTCGACAAAACATATTTGTGAACATTTAAGGACATAAAACTTGTATAACAACGCATAATTGTTATTTATTATCAACAACATAAATATTTTTTAATCTTGCCTAACTAACCAATAAACTTACAAGTTGTCATTTTATTTCTACCGAGAGATGGTGCTTTTGGATTTATTTGATCGAATCACTTCGTAGCTTTTATATGTTACATTTCTGTGTGATGTCAAATTGACTTCTCTCTTACATGAGGCACAATCACCTAATACTTGTGAATGTGACGCGTGTCAATCGACATACCTCCTTATTCATTCAAGATTAACTAATTTTAGTTTATTTTTGGTATCGAGATGTCACTGCTTCTACAAATTAATTTTAAGCATAATATAAAACACGTTTAAATGTGCTAGGTTTGTTCGTTTCTGCAGTTGTTTTTGGCTAGAATTGTTATTTTTATATAGTAGCGTACTGTTATTTTGTAATTCAAGGAGAACCTTTTCCAGAATCAATTACCATTATACTTAGACAAAAATAAAACTAAACAAAGTTTTTTAACTGCCTTTAGTTCGTTAAATTGAACAGAAATAATGATTTGGTGTCCAATAATATAAAAAACATGTACGGATTTCATTTTTTTATAATGTACAGTGTGTATAATATACGCAAAATTGTGCATTAAGCAAACTGTAAATCGCAGAAATAGCTTTTGAATCACAAAAACGGATATGATGACCTAAAATTATTGTAACTTTTTTGTTGACAAATAATTCTTCAAAAATCAAAGGAGCCACAGATAAATAAATAATATAACTGATTATCAACATTTCTGTATTTAATTTTTCAGATATTCCTAAGTACATTATCTAATACACGTGTTATAGTCAGAATAATAGCGATACCAAAATAAATTTGACTTTTCGCTGTTTTACATATGAGAGGTGTAGATAACACCATTTATTGTATCGATATATTATTTATTTTTTTCTACTGTTAGGAGCGATAGCCACTCTAAATAAATATCTATTAATTAATAACCTCAATATTTCCTATCAATACAATAATAAATTCAAAATACTCAATTAAAAACATTGATGGCAATTTCAATAATTATAGAAAGTATACACGTTTAATTACGTTTTAACCCAAACAAAGATATTATTTTGTTATTATGTGAATTAGTTTTACTCTGATGTACTATGAGTGATACATAGTTTTTACATGCTTAACTAATAAAATGTTGAAATGGTGCTTATTTAGACTATCTTATTGTAAACTGGCGTGGAATACTTCGGTGCATGGAAATCAACAATACATTTTTGTCATGGTATTTGAAATGGTACAAAGAAAATAATTAATTCTAGTGTACACCTCTTTAACCACAGTCAATTATATGTAGAAAGTTTATCTTTCTTTTGGATAGACCTTTATTTTTGTATTTTGATTTTGATAAAGACATCAAATCATAAATTTTTTTGAATATTATCTCTTCAATAGATATTAATCCTTTATAGGAGATATTCTCATAAATACGATAAAAATCGAAATGACGGTAAATTGATTGGACATATAAATTTAGGAGCCTACGTATCTGAAACAAAAAACTTTAATTAGTTATTTATTTCATAAATGAAAAAATTGTAGATGAATTGGTTCAGTTCTTATCAAATAAATTCATTTATTATCACTGTAAAACACAGTCTAATTAAAAAACTGAATTCATTTTGATCAGCATCAACAATAAGACAGAAAAACTGCATAAAAAATATAGTTGGGCACTAAGTCTCATTTTTATAACGAAATAGTATGACTATAATATTTAATGATAGCTATAACAAGTGTGTATCATATGGTAGTATTACAAAAAAATTACGGTTCAAAATATAATATTTGATAGAGTAATTAAATGCGTACAATAAAACATATCTAAACTGGGCATAGTTTATAGGAGCCTAATCCTCGTTATATTCTAATATATTAGATTTTTACAGAATAATTCCATTTGATGTGATAAAAGGAAAAATACTTCTTCATAAATACAATCCTCCAGAACGTCTGACTACTTATCAGGATCCTTTAGATCAGAACGATACGATTGGTGAATGGAATAAAAGGTGATTAATCAAACAAACTTAATTGTTTAGACAAAATAACCATAAAAACAACCGCTTTGCTACGTTTTAAAAGAAACCAGTCATGTTCTACGATATACTGCTTAAGGAAAGCATTTGACATAAATAAATATTTACGCGGTACTACTATAAAAATGAAATGTGTCAATCGAGACGTCAAATTAAAGGTGGAAAAAAAGTATAAAAGACGAAAAAAATCATGGATTACATGCTTTATTCTCAAATCACAAGTTTAGATACACAGATAAGATGGATTCTAACGTTTATGACAAAAAATGAAAAGCCCGATTTTTTGATCTGCGATAGTTTAGATGATGTGAATCTCGATGATATTTTTTCAATAATATCAGAATCTACAAGAGAAGAGCTAACGCATTTTAGGATTGAGAATTATGATTGTTGGGTAGATCCTTTGTGCATTTTTAAATTCAATTCTGGTACACATGCATGTGCTCGCAATTTGAAAGATTCCCAAGAGCGATGTGAGTATCTTCGTACACTTTACGTCCCTGTTAAGAAATCTTTGTTCATGAAAGTGATCGATTCTGATGCCAACGAGCAAGTAAAGCTCAGTGATGAGGAAATCCGTGAAATTTCTGAGAACGTCCTGATGTTTCTGAAAGACAAATCCGTAGTATTACGTGCTATAGCACAAAAGCATTCTAATTACATTGAACTACGTAACTATGTTGGATCCCTTTTTCCTGAAATATTTTTGTCGAAAAAAGAACAATCGATAACCAATCCAAACTTTTATAATGTGATGTACGAGATGCGTAGATATATATGCCTGTCAATTAAAAACAATACCGGAAATGAAATGCTACTAGCATTGGATGAGAATAATGACAAGCGACCTTCTATGCATGCCGATTTGTGCAATATTGAAGATTTAATTCCACTGGGATTCGTGTCAATGAGTGACGATTCCTTATTTGCAAACAATGATCTTTTGTGTGAAATGTTCTCTGATGAGAAGTATTCTAATGATCTTACTGTGCGTATTAATATTAATTTGAATAATTGTGACAGCGAAAAAGTACCTGGCAGGTTAAAAGAAATAATATCGTCTTCCTTCATGAAGCTTAAAATTATTCACAAAATCACAGTTCATTTTGAGAATGGCAGATGTGATTTTGAAATCGAAAGTATACCTGGTCTCGAGCAGAGGATCTCCTTTGAAAACACTGTCTTATACGACAAGTGTTGCCTGCCGGCTGATTTAAAACGTTTGAGTATTGTTAATTCACGTATTGAATCGTTTCTAGTATTCCCAGAATCTTTGAATGAGCTGTTTCTCGAAAATGTGACTGCTTTAAAGTATCAAAATTTGCAAATACATGCCAAATGCAACGTAAATATAAAAAATATGGTTGGCCAAGTGTATGTACCTCACTTTTCGGAGTATTTCTTACTAGAATCACGAACTAAGGCTTGGTCTGGTGAGCTTCTTAATGGCGAAGATGGTGTTATTAACAAATTATTGCTTGATAATGTTGAGATAAGGAGTCTTCGGATAAAGAAGCTTGGCGATAATAGATGGATAGATGAGTTAATTCTAAAAAATATTATTGTAGGCCGTGAAATTTTTCTTCCGGTGTACAAGAAGGTTTCGAATTTGACAATAATTGATTCTACAGGTTCATTTGATTTATACGATGTTGCAAATATATGTCGACCATTGTCTCTCGAGTTAATCTCTGGTAAAATAGAAGTAAATCGAAAAAATGAAAACAGATTGATAGAGATAAAAATTATTAACGCCAAATTACTTGATAACGCTGCAATAATTGATAGTGTATCAAAGCTAGAAATGACAAATGTGACGACTCAAAGCTATGCAAAGCTCAAATTGCATAAAAATATATTTCATATCGCCTTTGAAAATTGTTCGGCAACAATTATGTTCAATGGCTTATGTAATTTTGACGAAATCAAATTTAAAGAAGCAAAAGAGTCAAATCAAACGGACCAAGGACTTGTACCAGCTTTCTATTTTGATAAAGAAGCTGATAGCACCACATCACGGTTAGTTATGAATAATATACACTTTAATGAAACTATAAACCTTAGTCCCGATATAAACGAACTTCGTCTGAGACAAGTATATGTAAATCGAGATCATACGTTCACTGTAAACGGACAGCCAAATATAGTGGTATTACGTAGATGAAAAGGTCATTTTAAGTTTCCATACATCGCATTTTGTGATGATGATACCTTTGATTTATATCGCGATGATTGTTTGTTAGAAATAACAAAAGTATCAGACAATCAGTATAACATTTATGTAGAGAATGTTTGTTTTAAAGGAAAGCTTATCCCGAATTCAACAATATCCTCCACCCAGTCCACTAGCGTTTAAAGTAAAGATCTATGTTTTACAATGTTGTTATCGCCATCAATATTAACGAGAAGACAACTTTCGAATTGATTGGTCAGTTGAAAAAAAATATTTTACGCTTTAATGTTCAAAACTTTATATTTTCTGTCTAATTCTCGTTTTACAAAACTTGTTAAATATTATTTTACCGATAATTAAGCGAAAACATCAATGCTGGCTAGATGTTTATTTTCAAGCCTCTATTAAAAAGTGGAGCAACGCTAAAATGGTACTTCAAAATGAAATTAAGAACAACGAAAGAAATAAACTTTACTAAAAATACATAATTTAATCTCGTCTTATTAAAGGAATGACGAGACGGGCTAGTGTTAATAAAGAGAAAACTCAAAAACAGATTAGTTGGTTCGAGAAAACACCAAAATTTTTATAAAAATGTTTGATAATAAATAAAAAATTACATGTTGCCATGCCATTTTCATATTCAGAAGCTTACACAATAATCTTGTACCAACGATATTTCGAAAAAATGCTGCTGTTGGCTGGATATTATTTTTTTAATCTTGACAGAAAAAGCAAATTATTGAAAAATAATTTAAATAAATCAAAATGAAGTAAATAAATGAAGAGTGTTATATTAGATGTATACTAACTCATTGTTCTTTTTATAAACGTAAGTATGCGGCTAGAGACTTTACAAAATTACCAAACTTTCGTGAAATGATAATCTTAGTAATCATCGAACTTGGCGATTTGATCATTTTTGTTGATTATCATGCTTACTAGATTTTATATTGAGATATTCTATATTTTTGAATGCAGGATTTCTACCGATACCATCACTATATGTGTTTAGTTAGATGATATGTTATAAGGTGATAATTAAACTAACTTTTAATAAAAAAACAAGCAATATAAGCGTTTATAATCAGATTTTTGTTAAAAACAGATTGTTTATTTAGATATAATATCAAAAAGCCAAGATAGAATTTAAAATATAGGTTATTCACCGATTGAACAAAAAATTTATTTTTTTGCACCAATACTTCAAATACATGATTTGCGATCATAATTAAATCAATACTATTAATTTAATTAAAAAATACAACTTAAAAGTTATGTTGTAACCAACAGATATCTACCGGGCAATCTCCTCTAAAAATATATTTGATATAAAGGCCAAAAGGATGAAGGACCACACGCTCCTCTTACGCAACGTTCCATACCGTCAAATAACAATAAAAATCTATTTAACAACCTTCTCTCGTTTGCCCCACCAGAGGAATGGAAATACGATAAATTGGTCGGCAAACTTGATCCGAATATATTAATCAATCACTTCCTTTACAGCAAGTGAAACAGATTGTTCGATACTTTAATGGTGCATTTGTAAACCAAAGACTAATAGCCATGGATGATTCCAGCGGAGCCCAAAAATACGTGAAAAATGGAATAATCAAACATTCTTTTGCAAAGAAAAGAGAATTAGATGTGATAAATACTTTATTAAGTTTATTTCTTAGAAATCTTTTTTTTTCCACCAACCATGATAAAAATCACAACTTTGAATTAAATTAATTGGTTAACTTTATCAAGAATAATACTCACAAGAAAGTGATCAAAAAATAACATTTTTGTTTTCTGAAGTGTAAATACTTTGTATAGCACTAAAACAGTTCTCTCTATAACAATGAGTGATACCGCTGTGGTATGTGTAACAAGTAACGAATATGCAAATAATCACTTAATACAGATTGAAGATTCACAATACGGTTATTTCGTAATATTACTATCCTCTTGTCATCACTTTTGTGTAAAAGATTGTTTTATTTGATTATTTCAGATCGTGTTTCTCACTGATAACTGACCTCGTCACCACATCGCCCACAATATCTATAGCTGTTTAAAACAACACTCCTGCATTTCGAGCATACTCTCACCCGCCCATCACTAAATTTAATTTTGCACACCCCACAACCAGCGTACTTCTTTTTTGTCTTTACGGGACATAGCGGTATAAAAAAGAACGAAAAGTAATACTTCTCATAAATAGTACATGATGTAACGGTGTTACTACAGTGCGGACAATAAACATCTATAACACCATTTTCGTTTCGCTTAGTAATTTTCCTGCTTGTTAAACCGCATATCATACAATTGCACATGGGGCAGCATATTTCTTTCCATTTTATAACTTAGATACAAAGATATTTTAATTATCCCTTTTAGTACATATGTCAACTGTGATGAATCACGTCTAATCAAGAAAAAGTTTTTTATTTTTTGCTAAAAGTTTCCAATCAAAAATTTTTTATTGTATAAAATAGAACTAAAAAAAAATTTGGTTGGTTGTTGTTGTATGAGGTACTAATCAAACAGACTTTTAGTAAGAAAATAAAAGTAAATGATATAGTTTTGAATATAAAATACATATTTTCACTATTATGTAAACAAATGTAAAAAAGACATTATTAACCATAGAAATGGAAGCTTATTCGAAAAGATATATTAGATCTTATCATTATTAGCAATCAATAAAATAATTGATAAGCTCAAACATATTTATTGGGCAATCTCTCTTCACAAGTATTGCCGTACTTGGCTCTTGCATGAGCATTTTTATCTTATAACGAAAAGAACATCGTCAGCCAAGAAAAGCAGAACAACAAATAATGAGAAACGAGATATAATAAAAAACACGCAAAAACAACAATATAAGTCATCTTGTGTAAGATTATGAGCCTTGCAGTATCGCTTTTCAAGCATTGAACGTGATTTATATAGATTGCCCAGACTATGTCAAATTACACCGGTGAAACAGCTTTTATAATCAACCATTAATCGTTAATCTCATCTGTGGCTATCACGCACGAATAGATTATTGCAACATGAATCGACAAAATGATCTTCTTATATCATCGTATCACACTTAGAATATATTTCTTTCATCAAGTAAACCGCTTTTAATGATGAATTTTCTTTGTTATCAATTTGGACATAGTGCAAACATTTAAAAGTATTTTCTTCAACTTTAATATATACTCTAAAAGGAATATCTAATTGTTAATTTGTGTTGTTTTATTTCAAAACATCTGTCTGAGAATAAAACATCATCAATATTTACCGTTATCTTTTTAATGTAATACATGGTACTACTTAACTATTTTTATATGAAATTGTGAATAAGCGACTATATTAAAACTGAAAAATACGATACAAACTAGGCCTATCATAATTAAAATCATTTATACCATGTATCTGCTATTATGTCCATGCAACAACTTTTTTTCAAGAAGTATCACAGCATACTCTCAAAAATTAACATTGTCAAAAAAGTTTCTATTTACAATCTGATTCTGCACAAGGATTGTTTAATTTGGTGTTTCTATTTCTTTTAATAACTAGAAGTTGCGTATATGATCATCACGGGAAATTTTATGATTTCGCCTGTTTTAATGTAAAATTAAAATAATGACGCATTATAACATGTTATATAAAAGTAAATCATAATTTCCAGCAAGAAACAACGTTTTTTAACGATTTCAAATTATTTTGTATGACAAACAAAGTACAAGTCGGAAGTAAACATCACTCAACACCGATTCTAGTCCTTTTTTAGCTACAATACTTTGTTAAATATGTTTAAATTATATATTATAGGAAATATTGTAAGCTCTGCAACATTTTTCATATACACGTTATTAACTGGATTTATATTGTGGTCACAAAATATATTTTTATTCATGTTTAACATAACAGTTAGGATAGTTATTGGATATGTAACGCTTAACCAATAGTGTTGTATAAACTACAATAATAGCGTAAAAATAATAACCATTAATATTAATAAGAAAAGAAGTTTTGAGCTGAATAGTTAGTTGAAGAAAAAATTAAAAAGTTCGTTGAACATTCTGGTTTGAAATAAAAAACAATATGATATCATGCAATTCTCATACTAGAAAATCGTTCAGTAATTTTGTACGATTTTTTCCTAATGTATATTTAATTACCATCACTGCACACTTCACCAGCTTAACACATTCTTCTGATCCGCTGGGACCTACCATAGGTACAATATTTTATGATTGGTAGTTAAAAAATTACTATTGTTAACTACGAATTGATTGTTTTAGTCAATGTTAGAACGAAAATTATGCGGAAGTAACCAATATGAAACGAAAATAAAAGACAAACCAGGAGTAAGTTTTGTCGCAATTACAATCCATTCACACTTCCTTTTCATAAACGAAATAGCTTGGTCGATCTTTGTAAAATTAATTTGTTCATTATTTAGAATTTGTTGTGTATACAACAATCGACCACGTTTTTTACGATGCTTGCACATGAAGGAGTATGATTAAAAATTATTTTGATAAAAATTCGAAACCATGTCGTAAACTTTTATCGAGACAAACTTTAATGACAATAAATGGTACGGCCAACAAGAGCAAATATTTGTCTACTTAGATTACACTTGTTGGACGATTTATTAGAATAATTTTCAGTTTATTCGGTTTCTTAGTTAGTTATTCTTTTAATTAGTCTTTTTTGGTTTTTCCAATTTAACAAACGTGTTTTATGAATTTTTATGCGTCTGCTTCGACGAATTAAAAAATCGTTTCATTTTACACATCTATTGGTCTAAAATATGTCAAAATCATATGAATATCTCAATATTTATATCATTAGAACACTGTAAATTTAAAGCTTTAATATATTGAGTGTTTAGTCCTATTTGAGCTGGATAACATTTTTCTGTAAAATTGATTGGTATTGTGTGCAATGTTGGCTTTTTAGTGTTAATCCATATGTTAAACACAAACAAATCTGCTTATCGATCGGATAAAGTTTATTTTATTGTTATCAAATAAAGATTTTCCATCAAAATACCTCGGATAAATCCGACTATTCGCTTGTAAAAAGCCTATCTTACTCATGAAAAATATATGAAATCAAAAAATAAGTAACTAATCTTTATCACGCCATTTTCATCCTTTAACATATTTCAAACCAACATCTCTATCTTTGTATCAATCAGGCCACTGTTTAGAATAGCTAAACCACAAAACGACACACCACTGTTATACCTACGTACTTCGTTCACACCAACTACACGAATGTGTCTATATCTTGTATGTAACAAACGAAATTTTTAATAACAATGCACCGCGATGTAAGACAAAAACGTCTTAATGGATTGACACGGCAACTAAATTCATTAATAAAGCAGCGCTCTTAATGCTTCATTCGAGCCATGTTTATATCCGCTCGTCTATAATCAGGTGTAGTGATTTTATGATTTTTAATACGGTCTAATATAGTGTATTACGTGCTAC
The DNA here is from genome assembly GCA_000316135.1 of Trachipleistophora hominis. NCBI lineage: Eukaryota > Fungi > Microsporidia > Pleistophoridae > Trachipleistophora > Trachipleistophora hominis. Next base: position 3,736 of record JH994057.1, on the reverse strand, counting down.
CATATCTAACAGTCTGCTTAACGACTGCTTTCTATAAGCTTGCACTATTAAGTTTATTATCAATTCATGGTGATAGGCCGATTAGAGGACATGAACGACCTTTTTGTAATGGTTTGATAAAATTTTTTGGAAAATCTCCAAAACCATGTACAAAGTCAAATTTCAGCTTTGTTCAACGAGTAAAAATTGCACCGCTCGTATCAAATAACCTGCTTGGCATGTTATAGCTAGTAAGTGTATGTTGTTCATAGCGGTTATAAAATGAATGTAAGCTATGTATGGTGTAATCGTCTATTTAAAAAATATTTTGTGATAATCGTAACAAAAAAATTTTTTTTTACAATGACAAAATAATCACGAAATGCCTTATATTTGAAAAATTTTGTACATTTTGGGAAAATACAAGCTTAAAATGCGTGCAAAATTTAAAGTGCTATTACTGCATTACAGTTGTGTTATGTTCATCAAGGCTTATGTAAGAAATATACAACGTTAAAACACTCTTTTTTTGTACTGATGCCATTACATAATCGTTATAGCTCTTCGCAAAATATAAATCATTTTATGATTTGATTCTCTAAATGTCTTTTATGAGCAAATAATTGGTGAAAATTTGAAAATACTAAGAACTTTCTTTTTGGTTATCTTTCGTTTTAATAAACTCTGTAAAATTTGCAATACCCAACGTTACATGTTCTATATCGTAGTCTTTTTATATCTGAATACATACATGTGCACAAATATAAGCTTATACGAATTACCCACACTCACATGCATTCAAAAAGGGATGGTTGCCGGTGTTAAACGCTCGCTCGATCAAAGCATGGTTTTGTTGAGCACAATGGCTGATATTGAAACGAGTGATACATGTTCAACATTTAAACTTTCGTATTCTGAGATTACGATGTACAATTTACAGCTATTTCGGGATATATGCGATTTAACACTGGCTCATCCAAATATGACGCATTTTCTTGAACAAGCAGTTCATATTCTCAAAAAATTTAACGCTAGCTTCATAGGATGTATGTTTGTTAAGAAAAGGATGCAAAACATACATCCCGTGCCAATTGACATGCACCTCATTCAGTCGGCAGAGGAGTGCGTAATACAAGTTGAAGAGTTGTTAAAAAAGTTTATTCCTGCGCTCGAAGTAGGCATTTCGATCACTATGGTTCCTTCTGTTTATCTATTCGATAATTTGATAACATTTATCAAAGAAACCTGTAAATTACAAGACGATTTAATTAATCAAACCTACTACGAAGACTTTCCAAGGTTTATTGTATTATTAACAACGCTGTGCGAGGAATACCTAAATAAGGTTTCTATTCTGCAATTATTCTTAAATGCAGTTAGAGATTTTCAGCAACTCTGTGAAATGAACTAAAGATGTGATACAATTTCCCAGTCGTTTTATATTAAAAATGTTTTTTTAATCTATTTTTCACACCTTCCTAACACATTCTTTCTTCGTTCTTTAACGGTTGTTCAATTATCATTTTACACATCTTACCACACAGGTGCTCTTCTGACCCGCTGGAACCGACCATTGCAACCGGTCTTTGGTTCACAATCTCCTGCTCGTTTGATTCATTGGTTCTATAACGGTAGTATGTGCTAAATTTATCCCGTACAACAGCGTTTAACGTTGCTAAGTCACAACCATTGTTAATGTGTGATAGCATAGCGTATCATTATTTGAACAGATGTTATCCTAACAGATACTTGTAGGATATCTTCGTTAAAAAAAGATACAATAAAATTGTATTTTAGTATCTATATATGAATAACAAGGTCATATTTTATAAAAGTAATGTGGTTAGAGGAAAAAAATGATCATAAAATGATTGCGCTTGAAATATTGTTAATTCGATAAGTCGTTAGTAAAAAGATTGTTTACTTGGTGATTATCAAAAAGATGAACGTTTTCATGATAGTCTATGTATGATCATAGTAAGATATTAATACGTACGATAGGATGCATCTCATATAATAATAAATACTAATACTATACTGTGATTAATACGAACATCATACAGATAATAAACAATTTTAATTGTTTCTACTTACTACTCAAACTACACTCCTCAAGTGGTTTTAAATTATGTCACAATACCACACTAACTAAGAACACCGTAATATTAAATTAACTATTTAATCAATAAAGTAATAACAACATGCCTTATAATACTAAGCACCTACTTTATACCATGTATAATACAAAAAGTGGTACATCTATATCAAATTCTTAAGCTTCAAATTTTTGTTTTATTTATCAGGATGTTATTTAACAAAAGAACGATACCAAACGTTTATTAAGGCTCTACCGCCTGTCCGCACCGTCCACAATACCGATATCCCGCAATTATCACATTCGTACACCGCTCACACGTCTTAACACTTCGATCACCAAGTTTCTTATAGCAATTCTTACAACCTATATACTCCGATGAATTGTAAATCGTGTACAGCGGAAGAAAACAAAACGTAAAATACATTGTATCAATGAGCCATACGCTCTTTGTACTGCACGCGCAGTACGGACAAAATATGTCATTCGTGTCTTGATTTTCGGTTCGTTTCGTCTTTCGCTTTGTGCCGCAAAATCTGAGCTCACACATGAAGATGAGAACGAGTGATTCTTTTAAGTGCGTAGTGTTTCAGTAGTTTGGTACTGATTGTGTGCTTACTGTACGGATTGGTGCATTATCGATTGGCCAGTACAACCAACGCGATTATCTCATCATTTTTTCTAGTGATTACTAAGGTATCAGTAACCTGGTTTCCTATAGGATAAATACCATCTCGCCAAATGAGAGTTACTCTTTATACTGGTAAACAAATGTTATTTTAATTTTTACTCCCAATTCATACAGGTACAAGTATTTTTACTCTAAGCTGCAATCTAATATTAGTAGATTTTATTTTTGCCCCCTTTCTCAATTCAATCACGTGTTATAACAGCATAACGCAATAAATAAATGTTTAATTAGTGCCAATAATCATGTATTACACATCCTTTCGTGTTTTGAGTTACAATCTCTCGTATCAGATTTATACAAAAAATTATAAAACAATCTTTTTTATGAAAAGGCCTTTACTTATTTTCACTACTTCGTCAAATAAAACTATCATAAAAATAACACACTATAATAATAGTTTATTACTTATCCTAATAACTTAACAATCATATCTTAAACAATGCTTAACACGTGGTTATTTACCGTATAACAAGTTACAAATGCATTCGTATCCTTATTTCATATTATATTCTTTCCATAACTGTTTTTAATCTCTGTTTACTTGGCATGCTATGACATATAGTGCCAAGTATTGATAGGTTTATAATAAATCTATCAATACATCTTTTTATACTACACATAATACTAAGCAGATTCACAGGCTGTGACCAACCAATATGCAGGCATCCCTCATATTCTGCTATACTTCCCGTTTTACAGTCTGCTTATATCGTAAAATTACATAATCTTTTTTAAAAGTACTTGTGGATGACATTCTATGGCTTTTAGATTGCTGCAACACAATTTTATAAATTGGTAAAATAAAAATATAATTTAGTTAACAACATTGCCCTACGTTGCTTTGTGTATTTCTTCCCTGCTTTGCATGGAGCAAAATATTTTATTTTGCTTGTTAGTCAATCTAGTTAACGCCTAATATTAAAATACTAGCTGCGCTATTCCGTTTATAAAGCGGATGGTTTAAATCAGTG
>JH994056.1:0-33844 GCA_000316135.1 Trachipleistophora hominis | reverse complement strand
CTGCGCCATGCATTGCAGGTCCTTGGCCTATTCTTCTGAGGCTATACCTACGCGTGTCCACATGAGGCGATATATGGAAGTTCGTTTTCATTTTCTCCATGAACCAATGATCGACGAAACGGCTATGGTCGGCGGTAGCCCGTCTGAAGTTTATTTATGAATGGTGCGATGTAGTATGATGAGGAGAAACCAAATAGTAAATAAATTTAATATTAAAAAACAAATTAAAACATAGATTGTGTCAAACAACAGAAAGGTCACTGAAAAGACAGACGCTCTATTGGTTGAAGTTACGTGACATGTGGTTACTATTATTGAAGATTCAGAGCAAATGAGGAATCAGCCGGAGATATCCCTTGACTGTACAAAAAATACTTTAAATAACGTAACAAAGAAGAAAAATAAAATTATCAATATGGATTTTAGAGTGTGGCTTTTACACAAATAGAGACCCATAAATGATGTCAACAATGCATAGATAATAAAGGGCGCAACACCTTTTTTTCCTCCGTGTACAAATACATACCAATATGAAAGATGCAAATAATAGACACAAAACAAAGAAATTCACAGAAAAATGGAGCATAACTTACTAGCCCAGAACGAAAATACAAATAATATGAATCGATACTAGGAAGAAAATACAATGTTTGAAAAGAATTTTCAACTGCGATACATTTAACGTGTACGAGGAAACAATTTATTCACAAATTATTAAGTAAGAAGAACACGGCAACCTATCTGATTCATTGAATGATGATAATGCTAAAACGCTAATTGATAGAGGTTATAGAAGAATCCAAAGAAGCGCGGTGAAAGTCACAAATCGAAACCATCAAGAACGACTGACGATCAATAACATGCATAAAACTATCAGAGAAAGAGGAATAATTAATAAATAATTTGAAACACACGGCAACAAAGCTACAAAACGACAAAAAAAACGAATATGAATGTATAGCTAAAAAGGAAAATTGAAGAAGTCATCAAGTTACAGACGAACCAGGTAACAAAAGAAAAGAAGTCAACATTCCAATAGCAGATTGCTACCTGAAACGAGCAATATAACAGTTATTCACTATTACAGCATAGCGCACAACGGATCCATAAACATCAGGAGACTATAAGGAGTGAAGGAATAGTCTGTGGAAGCAGTGTTCACATCGTTTCAACAAAGATAACGAATTTGAAACGTCTGTGTATACGGGTGTTATTGAAAAAATAGTAACGCTATTCATCGTTTTTGAGGTAATATATCACCAGCATACATGTGTAAAAATTTTTTATTCGAAACGAACACTGATAAAATCGAAAAAATACCTAATAAACGGTAACTCACTTTGGTCTAGTTGGAACAGGACTTACAGAGCGCACTGGCCTTTCAAGCATGGCAAGGAAATACATGCTCTCGTCAATCAACCGGCACTTCCTAAAGAAGTTATTGCTGAAAGAGGTAATTTTAATGAGATACTTGCAAAGAGAATAGAATACACAAATAAATAAACATATCAAATAATAATATAACGGTTACATTTTCAGCTTTGCCTAGATATCTGGTGATTGCGAAAAAAAAACGAAAATATCTACATTGTGTATCTCTTTAAAAATCAACCATAATATTCGATAACTGCCTATGTCCATTATTATTCATGAATCACATGGAACGCAAGGAAAAACTGATGGCACAATGCACAAGAGTGGACTATAAATAGTAAAAAGCCGACGCGATTGCAGAAATTTATCTATATAATAGCTTTTGCGTATCAAAGATTGCAAAGAAAGTAATAACAGGCTCTCGTTCGATAAAAAGCCTGTTGAAAAGATCAAACAGAATTACAATAAGTTCTCATAATCGGATGAGAAGTAAAAGTGTGATTAAAGCCAAAATTGAAAAAAATACGAAGATTGGGAGGCGCGTATTATTAAATCAGATAAAAATACTATAAAAAAGCTTGCTTCATTATAATTCAGTCATTTCTTAGCAATTTCAATTGTTTATGACATGATTTTATTAATCCCTGGAAATCAGTGTTCACTACTTCGCTTTGTAGCTAAAGCCCAATAATGAAAGGTTAAAAATAGCGTGTCGTTACGGAGTATGGTAGTATGGACGGTTTTAAAATATTATGGGAGATAACAGTTTATGGTAACAGGCAGTTGTGTATAGAAGAAAGTTCTATTTATGACCGCAAAATCTGAACGAGCGAGGCCACAAAATATGAATTATTTGAGATATATTTAGAATGGAAATAAGGTTGAGCAAATTATCAGCGAGCATTGTAATCTTTAAGTAGCGAATAAAAATTTTTACGTGACGGGACTTTTAAAATGGATAAAAAATTTTAAAAATTATTATAAATAGAAATAAAACTCGAAATATCTAGAACATACCGGTCACCAATTAGTGAAGCTCGTGAGGAAGAGCAAAAAACACAAAAGAAACAGGAAAATAGCAATCCGGTAGAAATTTCGTTTAGAAAGTAATCGATACGAAAAGAAACTATAACTACCTAGAGAAGAAAACCACAAAAAGACAAGAGTAGTCTTGAAAAATGTTAAGGGAATGACATAGCATGGTATAATACGTATAAGGCTCGAAAATCACTAAATGAAAATAACTTTTGGTCAACTAGGACGAGTTAGACAGGTCGTCTCTCTACGTGAAAATCAAGCTTTTTATGAAAGAGAACGGATAGAATCATTTATGGAGAGGAAAATGCAATAAAAACAGCGATATTCTGAGTATAAGAAAAGAACAATATGCTCCCGCTATCAAAAGATGAAAATAATATGGGGATCATCTGACACAAATTCAAAACGGAGAGGAACAGTTCAATGTCACAAATGCAATTCTAGAATTTTTTGAAAAAGTGTTAAAAAATAGGTTTGTGCTTATTTAATAGCTAATAGGTTCCGATGAAATACTCAACAGTAATATGTCTCATGCCTAATCTGATAGAGACAGTCAGCTATATGTTCATCACATGAAAAAAAGCGGTTAAATGACCGATCTTTAGAACAAATAGTGTGAAATTTAAAAAAATAATCTACACAAGAAAATAGCAAAGATGAATGAAGAAGATCTTAGTGTACTATTTATCAGAATAATTAATGATAGAACATTCCGAAGAAGTTCCAACAATAGTGATTTCAGCGAATACTAAATATATTCGTGATGAATCTAGATACATATATTGTTCATGTTTTTTACTTATACAGCAGACTCCGTTCCTGTATAGCAAAAAATGAACTAGTTGAGGTGAGGTACAAAATATTTACGTAGTACCCTATCAAAATATCTATGCACATCATCGCAATCAAGATAAGAAAAATATGGAGGAAATATTCTAAAATTCAGATTAAAAGTGTGACAGAGATATACGCTAAAAGAGATAAGAGAGCAACAGATATGGAATCTAAAAAAACCAGTAATAATAAAGGGAATCTAATAATGATGTAAAATAGCATAAATAGATCCTTATTAAAACAGAGTCTCATTTAAAGATCAAATCAATAGTAGAAAAACTAGTTCAGAAAACAAAAGGCTTTGTAAAATGCTTATAATAGAAGTGTTGGTTAAAACATCAGCCAAAAAAATAAAACACACCAAGAATACAATGTGCCTATTCTATAGGAAAAAGAACTAGCCGTATACTACGAAGACGGTAACTTAAAGGCATCATACCATAGGAAAAGATGTTAACGAATTTGTGGTACGAGCACATCATATGGGTCTATATGACGATATAGAGACAAAAACGTCGATACAACCGGCAAAAAAGGCATGTAATATTGCCAAAAAAATAATAAAGCTGATATAAATAAATGCGTCGTCGACACATGTTCTCTAAAATCGTTTGACAAGAAAAGACAAGTTCGGCCGGAATTCGGCCATACTTATTGTATCGATATACATTGCAAGTTTAATTGAGCAAGGGAAAAAACACTAAACGGAATAATATTTTTTGATGGATGAGAAACTGTAAAGCAAATGCGAAAAGATGATTATTACTCAGGATTGTAATGGTACACCGACCAGCATCCTTACGGTGCTCAGAACATGCCTATCGTCCTCCATGTGGTAACTACATTGCTTTGAAAGATCGTAAAATATAGTCATAAAATATGAATACGAAAAGACACAAAATTAATCCTGCATTTTATTGAAGAATCAAATCTTTATAAAACAAAAAAACTGTCAGAGGCGCCGATTTATAGGATCACAACTCCCTTCTCATAATTTTGTGAACTTGTCTACGAAACAATTGACAAAAATATACTGGTCATTAAATGTCTAAAATGAATAATATAATCAAGAATTTCATTATTGAGATATTTAGTCAAAATAGATGTTGTACTAAATGACGGAAATGTGATATACTGAGATCTTTAACTAACGAACATGTTATTAATGTAGCATGATATTAAAGAGATAAATGGTGAAGCTGAACGGTAAATATGCCGTCTAGAATGACAGGACATTAAAAAGTAGCAAAAATATTTTTAAAATCATAGAGCAAACGATTCTAGGTGACTTGTATACGGCAAACTCAGAAACGAAGCAAGAAATTCTTGAAAAGTAACAAAAAAAAAGAAAATAGAAGAGTGCTTTGTTAAAGTGCGTGGATACTATTATAAACAGCTTACCGAAAATACACAGGCAATAAGCAAGTAGATAAACCATAGAGATAAATATATAGCAACGCGTTCTTTTTGGACATGAACAAAAATATAATTGTGTGTATTGGTGCAAATATTAAAAATATATTACAAAAGATTTCAAGGAAGTTTCAGAATATCATTAAAACGGCTCAAAAAATAAAATAATATGGGAATTTAAGAGCAATAAAAAAGGATCTCAACTGCGATGAACCGCGATGTACGGTGTGAAACAAGACAGCTAAGGAAAGCATACAGAGTAAACACGTGCCTCTGAAATCGATAAAATGAATTACGATGTACACAATAAAACATCACATAATGTTGAAATAAAACAATATTCCGTAAACCAAAAGGCTGGTGGCCATGGTCGGTCACAGTGGACCAGAAGAGTGTGTTTGATTACATGTTGTTGTGTGAGGTAATAATTAAACTACTTTTAGTAAAAAAAAGGATGGAGAGGATAATAAAGTTGATAAATAAACACTTAAAGCATAGAGGATGATGAAGCATCTTTTTCTGGACGAAGTGGATTTTTATGCTTTTATGAGGACAGAAAAAGGCGGGAGCCTAAATGGTAGAAGGGCAATTACAACAGCGCTAAATCTTAAATCAAAAATTGCATTTGTATACGTGGTCGATACTGAAAAATGGGATTTTCCATTGTAAAAAACACATAGTACCATTTAATACCGAGACATTCAAAATTTTTGTCAATGAACCTGTGAGCAAATCACACGAACTAAATATTCGAAGCCAAATTATAGGTTTGGATCGTGTCTCTTTCCATCACACAGCTACTGTTCAGACAATCATACTTTCTGGGAAACAAGTTATTGATTTTATACCGCCCTAATCATCATTTCTTAATTCAGTAAAGAATATTTCTCATTGTCGAAGCAGTTGTATGAAATGGATGTCTCTGAAATAGAGGAAAACTTCTTGGTCTAATAAAACCGGAATTAACGTATATAACTCATAAAAATGGCAATATATAATGCGGCGGATGGTTAAAATTTAGTTAAATGTATTAGCAAGACGGCTTATGAAAATGGACGCACACTTTAACTCATCTATTACTATTTATTATTTATTTTAAGGTTCGATTGTTGAGTGATGTTTATATATTATTTCAATCCTTGAAATTGCATAAAAAATTTACAAAAGAACATGCAAACACTGTTTTATTTACGTTCGTTTCATTTTAAATAATTTTTCAATCTTAGGGTTCTTGGTTTCGTGGCGAATTGAATGAAAAATTTTCCTTCAATCTTCTGATGAATAAGTGATGATTATGGCGTAGAAGGCAATGGCCAAATCTTTACCGTAAGTTTATGATAAATATATTATGTAATAGACTTGTCCTTACAAATAAATGTGTTTTTTGCCAGAAAAAATCTACTGGGTACTATTGCTAAGCTAGTTTAGCAACGACCAATGAATATTCAATTTTTTCCGAAAAGTTGTTGTAAACAATTTTAACACTGGAACATGACGCCATTAGAATAAATTGTTACAAATAAACGAGCAAAATTTGAGGTGTAAAAAATTTAATTACGTATATTATATAGAATAAGTGTGTTAAACCATATAAAACATTAAACATTATCACAAAATGACATATTTTGCAAATTGTCAATCTAAATGTTTTAATTTAAACCACATTTTCAACAACTAAACTGTAATATACAATACAGTTTGATGAGTGTATATTACTAGAACAATAGTGATCCTCACATCATTTAATGACATAAACAAAAGAATAAAAAGCAAGCATGCTTTCAATTTTACTGCCTTTTCCTTTATTTTATAAATTATTTTACCCCTTTGTCAGTGCTATGCGTCGAATTTCGTCATTCACGGCTACTGAATTGCTTTATCTTGCCCATAAGATGCGTAGGAACGTTTATACTCCATCAATGTACGAGTTGTTACGGAAGAAGGCACTGGAAAATAATTACACCTCTTGCGTGGCTTATGCTGAAGATATGCGCTTTAAAAAATTAATAGAATTATACAAGAAAAAAAAGATCCTTCAGGAGCAGTGTTTCAATCGTTCGTTTATTCCGAATTGCAAAGAACGGAGAGATTTAATAAACACGGACAAGAGAACACAATCAACAGTGTTTTCGTATCGTTATACGCAAGAAACATCAGCGAACAAACCATTAGGAACAATAGTGCATTCTAGCAATTTGTTCTCCCTGCACGTACAACCGTCAGTTCAAACGCCCGCGCCTGTAGCGATTCCACTTGACCAAAACAAGCTCCACAAGCGATATTATTTGGCCATGACGGAGGAAGAGAAAGAATTAGATGATTTTTTGGATAAGTTGGAGGAGAGAAATTACGGGAAAAGTAGAAGTAAGAATCTTGTTAAAGATAATTTCCCGATTTTGAATAAGGAAAAGGTAACTGATGCTTTCAGCTTCATATTTGAGAAGGTAACTACCAGAAAAGGTATTAAAGATAAGAATTTATGGCCTTCAGAGTATCAAGTTGTTTTAAAGAAAATTAAGGAGGAATTGGGACTTGAACTATCCATTGGCGAGGATATGCAATTGGTACAAGCTGTTTTGAAAGCGCTCATGGTACTTCAAAAATGGATATTTGATAAGAAAGAAGTAGTAAAGGCGATTTATTTCAAAAAAATGGTGATAGCATTCTATGATTTTTACAGAAAGTAACATTTGATTATGAACTATTCGTGTTTTTTGTTGTGAATGAAGGAATGTTTCAAAATCGTGGATCGATATTTGGATTTTGGTTAAGATACCTCAATATATGAAACTAAATGTTGGTTTGATCGCTCTATCGACAGAATTTAGTTTACCTTGAACTACTTTTTTTTAATTATTATTCGTGGTCCACACATTCGGTCAGAATAAAAAATAAACTCAAAACCAAAATTCTATTCGACTATACATTGTTGAAAAAGGTGGCGGAAATGAATTGAATATAAACGTGTAACTTGCCGTTTTAAATTGCAGAATTGAGCAAAAAACTTTAATTCTTGCGCGAGTAGAAAGCGAGCATTTTGATAGACTGGTCATTCAATTTCGGGATTGTTTGTTGAACGAACACCGGTGATTATACTATTGATAAGCTCATTTTAAGAGCAAAAAAAATTTTTATTTGATTTTGAACACGTTTCTGACATTGCCAACGATGTATTTTTAAACTTTGTTTTAAAACACATATGGTTTTGGCGTAAAATATTACATCTATAACGTACGTTATGACTTTTAATTTAGACATAAGTACCGTTCCATAATCTGATCATAGGCTCAGGTATGATATTTTTACTGTAAAATAAAAATCGATCTTAGTCGTGTGTAAAAGTATATATTATAAGGTTAACATATTAACGGACCAATTCGTTTCTAAGCACAACAGTACTTATTTTAACGTAAACCAACCACCCATATTCAACATCATATGAACTTTTTTAAAAAATCCAAAATTTCAATCTGCACGAATGATAAACTTTTTGTAAACTAGGTCAGATTGATTTATTATGTTTCAATATTAAGCTGTTAAATCGTTTTATTTCGTATCTAAATCTATTTTACTCTTATAATGATTTTTTCAAGTATTTATTGAATTAAAAAGAATATGTCCTCTTTTGTAAATTGATAACGAAATTTAATTAGTAACGATCAGAATATTTTAGTCTAGTTATTGACATTATAAGGATTCTCTCTTTAATTTTTGCCAACTCTAAAAGTATCATTGACCGAATGCTCGATGTATGATAATATTCTTTATTTGCATCATATTTTTCGAATTTTACTGTGCGATAACAAGCAAAAAATACACTGTTTTAACGTAACAAAGAGATATCATCGGAATAATAATATTTATAATTTTATGAAATTTCATATTACAACTCTGGTCTGTAGAAAATGGAACAGCTAATTGAGAGTACATAATAATCATAGAAATCGTAGCAAAATATTTTTTTTTGATTATGTTAGTGTGCTATCGTGCTAGTAACTCGTATATTAATGCGCTTTTATCAATTACCTGTGTATTAAAAGCAAATTATTTGGTAGTTTTGATTTCATAAATATAATTTCAACATTTATAATTTCAACATCACGTCATATCTTCAAAACCAGCTTTTGAACTTGTATGAATACTTATCATATTATAATAACTATGCTATTTCGTTTATAAGGGGAAAATGTAAATTGGTAGTTATAATACAATTTTTTGTTTTTTAGTTGGTTTAATTTGTTAAAAGCGTTTTTAACAGCTTGTACCTGTGTTAGAGATTAAAATTAATTTTTAACAGATGAAGGCATTTTTGCTAAAAAAGCAATCATAGGTGGTTATCAAGTATGTTTTAGAACACAGAAATTTTCATATGGTGCCAAAATACGGAACAAAATTTTTTTATCTTTTGTGAATCAATCAATCAGATTGTTGGCTGACTTTTTATTAATATTGGTGGTGATATTAGCCAAAAGTTGAATCTTTATGATAGGCAGGTCTTACAAATTATAATGCCGTCTTGATTACATGGAATCTTTTTTTCTACTACAAGTGTTTTTATTTATTTATCTCACAAAATAACATACTCTTCTAATCTGCTGGAACCTACCACGGCCATCGCCCTTTAGTTCACGGAACAAAGTCCTCTTATCGTGTATTTATACCACGAAATCGCACCACGTATGAATATTCGCATAATAAACAGGTATACCGCCGGTTTTAATGTGTGTTAAATATAATACATACAAGTATTTTAAATATCATATCAAGTACAAATCAAACTGTAATAACTATTTAAAAGAAAACGTAAGACACCTATATACAGTTTGCTTCTAAGCATGATTTGACATGATATCATCCCAATACTGGTGGTCAATTCTTTAATAACTTGTATAAATAATAAAATTGTCTTTTTATTTTAATAATCCGATGCTTTCATTTACTTTATACTTAAATTCATAATATACTATATCGCGATCCATTATCTTGATGGTGCCGTCATAAACGGTTGAAAATCCACTTTCTAATGGCGATACCACAATTAATAGATCGAAACCGCGCGTCCATTTGTAATCAAAACTGTCTGAACGATAAACACACACACCATGTTCTATAATTGCACCAAATAACGTATAAGCTGTGTAAAAATCATCAACAATCGTATTATTAGTAAAAGCACACTGTGATTCGAAGATTGTGTTGATGTCAGCGCTTATGTGATCATAGTATGTTTTATTCTTGTAAAACGAGATTAACTTCTGCAGATTCATTATTTTCATGAGTTCTTCTATCATGAATGTAACATCAGTATAACCATTCTCGACTAATGCAATCCTTTTGTTAGCGAAAACATTAGAATCAACAAGTTCAGCAAATCTTCTCATGGGCAAAAAAATAACAATGAGAATTTTTTGTAGGCTATCTTTTCAACCTAAAATAAGCATATAACACCGAAGTTATTGCTGTGTTCATGAAATCCTCTTTATTAATCAAAGAAGATATTTTTTAATTTTGTGAACTAGTCTGTGAAAAGTAGGAAAGCGAATAAATAAATAAACTTTTTTAGAAAAATGAATTTTCGCCGTCTTAAGTTTTATTCTTATGCTTAAAAATATGTTAAATGAACCATTTAGAAAATGTATATCTTAGTATCGTTGTGTATTATTTTAATCAATGTTTTCATTTAAAATCGTGTGTTTCAACTATGATAATTGAAATATATTCTGTTAACTGATGCTTGTTCTTGTCGTACATGCACAACAGATATAATATTCTATCTGTTAACCAAGTATTACGAATAGAGACATTCGCAAAGTAAAGCTATGTTTAAATGAAATGAAAAAAGATATAAATTTTGAAAGTAAAATCAGATGCTTATCAAAAAGAATATAAAATTTCCTCGAAAGACCTTTAATTAAATTAATCTAAGTCCACTGTCTATAATAATTTATCACCTTTAACGGTTTTCAAATCCAATAAAACAACAAATCCGCTCATTATAGCTATAACCATAAAGTTATCGATTAGAAAGGTGTTAATGATACGAACTGCACCATCAAAGTCGCTTTCTGGTTTATTTTTGCAAATGGATAACTCGTATTCTTCAGAACAAATCACATAATATTCCTTTCGTCTGATTATTTCAAATATTTTCTCTGAGCAAATTTTCTTTTTTTTTGTTATTGAATTAGTTGTTACCACACCATCATATGTCCCCGACACTATTAGTTTTTTGGTATTTTCAGAGCAGCAAACGAAATTGCTGTCTAGCGAACATGTTTTTTTCTTCTGATCACCTGGATAGACCAACTTAGTAGTACCCATAAAAGAGTCACACACAAGTAGACCATCAATATCTTTGAGGTAAATTATATTGGTTATTCCAGCATGTGTCAATATTTCTTGCTCGTCCCTGAAATCAATGTCGCAGTATGTAACCTTTCCGTTCGCGTTCAGGAGATACAGCTCCTTGGTTGGAGTAATGCGGGCCTCAATGGCAATGATAGGAAATTCGAATTTGGTAGATGTGGCAATGATGTTTGGACCCTCAAACTTGTAAAGATAAAAACCATCGGTTGCCACAATTGTGTCCGTGTTGAAATTGCCCAACACAATGAAGTTTGTCACCTTTTCTTGCTGATATTTTATAAGAACCTGGTCGTTTTTGCAATAACGAAGAAATCCATCATTGAACAAAGCTAGGTAAAAAAAGCTTTCCTTCACATCAATAAACTTGATCTTTCTTATAAATCCGTAGCTGTGCTTAAATTCACCTACTTGATTTCGTTTACAAAAAAACGTTATTCTACATTCTTCCCTGTAAAATTCGAACATTTTGCTCTCTTTTCTATTAAAACTTCTATATGTTACGCAAAAGTAATCTTTATATCTTTCAGCTGCCGTTATTTCACTCCTGAAATTCACGAACTTGAAGTTTTTGTCTTCAAAACTTTCAAAAACGTCATATTTTGTACCTCTATAATAAATTTTTGATGGAAGCGAATCAATCTGGTCAGAAAAATCTGTAACAGAGATATCTTCTTCTAAAAGGTTGTTGTATTCTAGAACATTCATGTCATTTCTTCGATGTCTTTTTTTACGTATATACAGCTCTCTATCCATCGAAAAAGTAAACGTGTAGAATTGATCGGGCGAAAAAATCGAATGATGAGTTACACCCTCGAGGTAAAACTTATCAGCTATTGAGAATTTCCGACAGAGCAAATCTTTGACACGTTCGTAATCCAAGTCCAAATTTCTGCTCCGGCAATAACTGTCAAAAAGCGTGGCAAACGAATGCAAGTAAGTTTGACAATGATATTTATACGCCATAACAGACTTAAAATGTTTACCGCACCCGGGAATCCCACAAAAAATTAGATCGGGCTTGTCGATGTCGTTAATTTTTATCACACCGCTTGGATACACAGAGCACAAAACATCTTTCAGTAAATCGTTCTCGCGCATTACAGCGGACAAATTGACGCAGTTGTCACTAACATTATGCTCCAAATAGTTTATCTTTGTAGTCTCATACGTCTTCTTTATTCGCACCAGTATATCTCTAAGCTGAGCTGCCAATCGCTGTGCATGCTCCTTTTCGAAATGATCATAGAGAAACTCCACGTTATCCAACTTAACGATCGATACGCTACATTTTCTAACAGGACATTTTAGCGAGTAACCAGGATTATAGTATAAATTGTGGTCATAATGAGAAATATGTCGTCTTAATCCAAGTACGCTATCATAAAACAAATCACAACTATTGTGCAAACATTTATAAACCAGGTTAATTTTCTTCCTCCTACAAACATTTTTTCGATTTTTCATTCAGCACAAAAGGGTCCTATCAATTTAACAACCTAAGTTGTAGTTGTTGTTCGTCTTTTTAAATAGCGACAATAAAAAAATATAACCGTCTGGTCTTAAAAAATAATAACTAAATACTGATGCAAGCGGAATTTCTATTCCATGAAATAACACCTTGCTGATATGATTTTTTAAAATCTTCTGTGTATGTAGTTGATTCTAAGAAGGAACTTTTCCGAGTTACAAAACGCGAATATATGATTTGTCGCGCTTACAATTGATAAACGAATTGAATTATTGATAAATAATCATAATCTGTGAACTAGATATATATATGGATGAAAAACATATGTGTATGAATTCATCTGTTTGTTATCCAAAAAAAGACGTAATCATAATAAAAACCATGAATCTTGTTCAATGGTTTGAATAAAACTTATAAGAATGAAAATACAGATAATAATACATGTACAAATGACTTTGATAGAAAATATAATGGCTAACTGATGAATTGTAATAAAAATATCATGACGATCACAATATAATTTATTGCATGCTCATCACCACTTTTCTGAATATTTAAATCTTTTTATAGAGCATTCTACATAGAATTCGGCGTAATATAGTTGCCTTTTTATATGTTTGAAAATGTATCACTTTATAAAATTTTTTATCAATTAGGCAAAAGGCTTCGTTTGATTACATACCAAAGAAATGTATAGTTTTTAAGTTTAAGTAATATTCAATAATCTTATATTCTGTCAACTTGATTTTCGTATTTGTTTAGTTGTTTAAAATACTTCTGGAAACACATGTTGACAGTGTCAATTATTTACGTACTACTAGATTGGTTGGTATTATGATTTAGCAATAATATATGTATTAAGAGGTGCAATATTATCTTATGAATGAATGATGCGTAAATTTAATTTCATAACCTATCACTATGGTCCCTGTATTAACAATCACTATTTTTAAAAATATGCAAAATCACATTTAATATCAAAAAACCATTTCTATATTTAACCTAAGAGGTAAGTTAAGTTTTATATTCATTTAAATTGTTTTCGGTATTGCAAAACTCACGAATAAAAACCACGCCTGGCTATAAAATTTGTTGTGAAATACGTTTAATTTTATGTGTAATCACATCTTTAAATCAAATATTGACTTGGTTAATTTTTTAAAACTATTAGACAAACAAGGAAATAAGCAAAATGGACGTACCAGTGAAATGTATCTTCACGACTGGTCGGTTGTATAAGAACGAATGTATTTATGATTTTAATGCTCGTCCTTTATAAAACTTATTCCACAATGGCAGATGAAAAAATAATTTTTTATGGTAAAATTCTACATAAAGGGTTGTTAATCCTAATTGAACAGTAGCACGACAATGTATACGTAATAAGCTCAGAGGCAGAGTGCCTTCTTTTATATAGTTGCTAAAAATAGTGATGTAATTGACTGAACCGTGATGAAAAAAATTGCCATGTTTTTTTGTAAACTACTCTCATAATGGTGTATCTTGGCTGTTTAATATGGTCTTAAAAAGCGAATTTAAACTCATATCATTAAAAATGAAATTTTAGGAATTATGGTGTGTTTAATATTAACACTATATCAGCAATAAACGATTTATTGGTTAATCATAGACTAAGCATGTAATTTTTTGTTGATTACTGAATTTGTCCTGTTTTTCATCAAAATTTAATAAAATCGATCTGTTAATATCAAAGAACAGCTAAATGGTCGCATAGCGGTACTGTAGAAAATCGAAATTTTCATCGTCTGCTATCACCATTTGTTATACTGCCAAATTTTAAGAATATGACTTTTTCTGCTCATTGATAACGAGCAGATTGTTTTTTAAGCGATAGAATGATTTAATGTAGAAGAGTTCGTTCTGAAGAATAAATTGCCATAAAAAGACACTTGAGTGCTTTATTATGTCATTATCATTTTTAAAACGCTTGGAATTGCGTGTAACAAATTATTAAGAGAAAATTGGTTTTTGAGCAAAAAATTATTTTGATTCACAGACTGGGCCTAAAATACCTTTTTAGTTGCTAGACATAATACACTTAGCAAGCTTTTTATTCTTCAGTTAAACATCAGCATGCATATACGTGTATACCAGAACCTCAATTGATGGACATGTATAATTTTATCGTATGGTAATTACGTTAAAATAATTTTTAATTTCGCCCTACATGCGACCCAAAAAATCAAAAAAAATCAGAAAAGCTCTCCAAAAACTCGAACGTAGCTTTGCTTTTAGAAAGCCGTTTCAACTATTACTCGATGATATGCTCCTTGCATATCTTGACAAAGTAAATTTCCCCATCACAGTCATAAATAACACCTTTAACTATCCTAAGCTATTTACAAGCCGTTGTTTATACAAAAAATGCTATGGAAAAGGTGAGAAAAGTGATAATTCTGTGAAAGAAAACGATAAACATGAGAGCGAGTCTGTGAAAAGCAAACTTCCCGAGATAACAGAGGCGCTGAAAGAAGAGGAAAACGAACATAAAACACAAAGCGTGAAGTTACAAGGCAATCAAACGAGCAAAACTGCGATGAAATTCGCAAAACATATAGAAATTAGGAATTGTCTGCATAAAAATGAGGTTACTCCTGCCGAATGTATAAGAAAGTTCGTTAAAAAAAGCAACGCTAACCATTATTTTCTTGGGTGTATATTAAACAACAACAAATATAAAGGTCTCAAAAATGTGCCTTTAGTCATATTCAGAAGGAATGGCACGCTTCTGCTTGATACTGACAGTTTTGATAAAAAGGAAAGCCAGGATGACAACGAATAATAGACAGTTGGTATGGCAACTATATTTTATTTAAAGTTTATGAAACGGTGCAGTGGAGTGTTTGAGCGTTTCTTTGCCAGATTTTCCGGTTTAATCGTCAGAAACGCAATAAAATTCTTTGGTTGCCTAAAAAATATCCTATATTTTAAGTTTCTATGATTAATAAACGTAAAAATTTTCAATGTGAATGAGTTCCACTAGTAAACGACTGTTTATCGAAGAAATTTTCTCTCGGACCGCTACTTGTCATCTAAAAGAATTCGAATAAAAACTTTTGCTAGCAATTGATTTGCCTCTCAGAATATAAGTGTCTATTTATATTATAAAAGATTTCTTATGTAAGTGCTTTATAAATATCAAACACTCCAATATCTACAATATTCCCTGTTTTTCTGAAGTAAACAAAATTCGATTCTATTTGGTAATAAATGTTGACACTATTGTTGTAATGAAAATTTCTATCTATTCAACATAGAGATCAAGATGTTTATCATATTTAATGTGATGGTAGTAGTCCTTTCGATGCACTACAACAACCACTGTCTTACAAATTTTACAATGCATTCTATCCATTAAATAGCAAAATAAATGAAGTGTGAATTTACGTAGCCTAGTCTTGAATCAATTTTAGCAGAAAAATCATGCAGTTTAGTATATTTACAAATTATTTTGCTTAAAAAGACAATTTATACTGTTCACCTGTGTAATTAATGTTACTCGTGTTTATACTTGGAGAAATCTCCGAAAAATAATTTGTGCTATTAATTGTAAGAATCAGAATTTGTAATTTTTTCCATTCATCACAACACTATATTGGCTATGTTTTTTATCTTAAGCTCTCTTTTCAAACGAAATGGCCTCTTGCCACCGAATTGGTGCAAATTCTTTGATGGGATATTGATCACTGATACGATCACAAAAAAATAAACAAACATTCATATTTGATCTCAGAATTTTGTTAATTGGTTGTCTAAATTAACTTTTATTGCCAATTCAACACCTATTCATTAACTGGTTTATACCAGACAAAGCAAAACTATTAAATGTTAGTGGTAATATGTACTAAACTTGATATAAATGGTGTAATATAAAGTAATTATAATAATTAATTTAATATTAGACTCTTGTTCTACATAAGGTAAAATGTTTTTATTTATATACCAGTTCATGTAATTACGGCAATAATGTTAAACAGCTCCAGTGTAATGTGAAAATATTTTAAAGGGGTCAAGACATGCTTTAACCTTCACATACATATCATTATAATGCACATCTATAGAACGTCTTACAACCATTAAAATGTTAGAAAGATTTTACGCGTAAGTGCATATTGTGTGGTTAACATAATCGTATCATAGATATTAGTTTCAACATATATCTTTTCATGTGCTAAAGAGAATTTTGACCAACTATGGTAACACTATAAAATTTACTAATATGGAAGGATAATACGCTAGCAAATTTTTCTTGGTACATGGTCTGATACGGTGATAATTCTTATCATAAGCATCTACACAATAAATAATAAAAGGGGATGAAACCGTGGACACAACATGGTTGAGCAAGAAATGTATACAGAAGACAAACCATCGAGTAGCAAAACTAAATTGGATAAGAAACACGGACTTATTAAAAAAAGTAAACCAGATGAAGAGGACTTCACGGAATATTCTGAGGTGATGACAGCTGGTCAGACTGGAGGTGGAGGGAACGATCTAAGTGTTCATGATCTAACAGGTAGGCCTGGAAAAAACGGTAAATCAATGAGTGCAATGAACAAATACATCATTAACTTTCTTCTGATCGCCATTTACATCATCATATGGTGTTACATTTTAAGAAACGTAAAATGCGCAAAGTGGGATTCAACGGTGTTTCAGAACATAACAGATCGCATCTATCTACTGTTCCTAACTACCTCAGCATTTATTTTGGTACTGGTAACCTCTTTTGTACTCATGATCGATTACCATAGGCTGTTGTTTGTCGTTCATTCCGAGGTGTACTCGTACTGTTTAGTACAGCTTTTCGTCAAATACATTGCGCCACTTATAAAAGGAGTTGAATGGGTTGAAAAGATCAACGGAATGCTTTCTCACGTGCTTTTGTTTTACATGAGCATTTTACTGCTGTTTCCGGTCATTTTTATTATTCTCTATCTGATGTTTCTCAGCACAGTTAAGAGTACGGCGATTATACTGATGTACATTAACTTTTACCGGTTCAGAGATGTTCTATTTTACTGCTTCCTCAACATTTTCATCTCCTTCTTTGACGTGATCCTGTTCTTTACCATAGCTGAGCTTAAAGAAGCATCTAACACGATTGATTACATATTTCTGGCCATATTGGGAATTATTCATCTTGTACTCGTTAAATGTATCATCATAGTATCAACGATCGAGGTCTTGAAGCGCCGAAACGGTGATATTAAAGACACGAGATACAAGGAGGTAGGAAATATTGACCAATCATTTAAAGGAAATGTATCAAGTGATACTAAAGAATCTATAAACGAATCGTTTGGTATCCAAAAGACTGGTCTGCTGTTCTATCAGGTTATTCGGTCAATTTTCTGCAACTTGTCCTCGATAATAGTTTCGTGCGTGTTTTACTTTCTTGGCGTGTTCAAATTTTTGCCATTCGGCTTGAACACAAAAATCATCAAATTTTTCGACCGCTTTTTCTGCTATAACGTGACTTTCACTTTGATCATCTCTGTTTATGACAATACAATTACTTCGACACTTCTAAGTACAAAAACGCAAGAATCAATAACCTTTTACAGGCCTATGAGCCATATGGATTCAGTGTTCCCTTTGTGGTCTTTCTAACATATTGTATTCTGCGAACCTACGACTTTCAATTAGCTATCAATAAGTGCATTTTTAGTTATTTCTTGCTTAGAACGGGAGTCGTGCTCATTGATTTCATCTACGTTTATGGATCATATTTCATTTGCTACTACTACAAAGAAGAAAAGTAGGCTGTTTAATGAGGAAAATTCACTAAAAAACAAGTAAAGTTCTTTAATTTAAGTAATCTAATCTTTACCTCTAATCTTTCAAACGAGTCTTACAGCATCAAGAGTAGAAGAACGTAAAAATCGTCTGACCGTAAGTAAATATGATAAAAATACTCCAATGATCAAGAAGATTTTAATTATTCAACTTCTTCTTCGGTTGATTGATACGTTTCTCACCACTATTTCTCTTATTGGTCGTTCGGGGATATGTTTGCGAGTTCTTCTCACCGGCAGCACCAAAGTACTTATAAGCCTTTCTCTTAGTCCTGTCTCCACACACCAGTACCACATTCTTAAGGTCACTGGTCACCTTGAACAACTTATCCAACGTGTATATCTCACCTCCAAACTTTTTAACTTTCCTCCGAGCTTCTCTTGACGCACTCAAAGCTACAATAGTTAACTTGGGCAGCGTAAATACACGTTCGCTATCTAAAACTTTACCCACAACCACAATAACCTTACCAGCGTGTTCGGCCAATTTTGCTACCTTAATAGGCTGTCTGTTGGATCTTGACATCGTTAATCTCTTGGTTATTGCGTGGATGTCTTCATTTTTTGTGTTCTCTGATATTTTTTTAAACAGAGAAAAAAGTGCCAAGTGCTGCGGATTTCGACTGCGAGGTTTCCTGGTAGCATCAAATAACTTAAAATTTTTCCTATGAATCGTTTTTATCTTAATTATAAATCAACACTTACCATTTTGCTGGGAGGGTTTGTCATAAAAATTTTTTAAAGGGAGACAAGAATGTGCAACGAAGTGAACTGGTAAACGACAAAATTTGGTTGTGATGGTTAATCACAACAGACTAGGATTATATACGCGAGTCGATGAGGCATTACAAGTTATTAAACTTGCTTTTAGAAAAAAATGATTGTGAGATGTTCCAATGAGATGATTGATGCAGAGAAATGAAGCTGAACGCCTCTAGTTATGTATGCAATATTACGAGATAACGTGTTTGTCAGAGCATCGATAAATTTGGCTCAGTAATGAATGCATAACAAGAAACCCAGCAAAACATGGTACGCACTCTATTCTTCTTGACGTTTTCCCTACTGATACATTCATTGTCACACACCTAAAAGTTTTCTGTAGTACTTGATTGTATACAAAAATTTCCAAGCGTACAAAATTACATCCAATTTAACCAAAGAATATCGTTCCTAGGATGTACGGACACCAGTTTTATATAGCTATAATAAACACTTTTGGATCATTTGCGTAAACATAATAGTTTTTTATACTAACTAGGACATTTTTGCTCTATCATCGTAGCACTTTAAGGTAACGACAAACCGAAAATTATTAAAAATTCTATTTCACATTATACGCCTTGCAATTGACTTTAGGTACTACTTATTTATCTTGGTGAGCAAAAACATAAACTTGGTTATTTCAACAGTTATTTAGGTAGTTATAAAAAGTACCACAGATAAAATTATCTGACAAGGGAGTATGTGATAATTTTGTTATAAATTTGTTTTAATACCATCAAAGGCGTTTAAGAGAGGTTAAATTTTAGTAGCACTAATCTGATGGACGCAGAATATCCTAAAAATACGTGGAGGAAAAGGCAAGAACGCTAATTAATGGATTATAAATAGTTTAAATGAGAGATTTCACATATATAATGTCGTATTCACATTCGTTTGGTGAAGTGAGTGTGTGGTAGTTAGTAAATAGAATTGTATTGTTGTTGTTTTGCGGTATGGAACGCTGCAATAGAAGAGTGTTGGGTTGTTCCTCCTTTCGGCTTTTGTACTAAATATATTCCCGTGGGAAGATTACCTGGTAAATATACGTTAGTTACAACAGATAAATATGGCTTAATTATTGTATATCTCATGTCTCTGAAATAAGCAAAATTTTTTTCAGAGCTTTAAATGTATATAAAACTGGAGATTACTCAAGTTAATCATGATATTTAATAGATTATAGTTTATTAAGTAACGTTCGTATTACTGCTATGATACTTTGCATGCTCATCTAGCAAGTTACTATAACAGCATACAATGTTTACTTGAACGTTTTCATAGCGTTACTCTAAGGAAGTGAAGTAGAAAATTGATCAGTTTTATTTCCAAACATCGCAGTTATGCTGTAAAGCTCGTAATGTGTACAAAAATAGTGCGACATCTTTGGCTAAGTATCTTCTTATTATCATACTATTGCATATTAGCTGCGAACATTCAGCAAAAATGCACAACTGGTATTTTTTCAGATTTGATCATGGTATCAACCATTTGAATGCAATTTTGTTCTTTATTTTTTCATAAAATTCTAGTTAATTAATCACTAAACCTTATTAGACACATAATTTTGTTTTTAATAGCGCCTTTTTCCCTTCTCAAGGATTACTTTCTAAAACGGATTGAAAAACTATGACAGTAACTCTTTTTGGTTGCGTCAACATCGTATTCTAACTTATTTATTTAGTATATTATTCTATTCTAAATTTACGATACTAGGATAAAAACGCACGTATATAATATTCAGGATACGCTACGAGGTTAATTTAAATTGAATATATTAACCGAAAACTATACATTATCTCATAAAATAGATGAAATCGAAGGTATAAATCATTGTACCATTGCTTTAAGTGCAATATGAACGCCTAGCAATTCTTTGTTTCCAATTAATTAAAACGGAGCTACTGGTAAACATGTTGATTTATATTTGAAGAGGTTTTTTATTGCACCGTAAGAAAGGCAATTCAATCTAAATTTATTCCTTAATGGAGCAAAGCACTTGAGGTCGTTCGTATATTGTGAACTGCTTGGAAAAGTGGAAAAGAATGCTAGAAAATAAATTTTAAAACAAGTTCCATAAGATCCCACTGATGATGCCAAAAATAAATTAACTCCTCCATTATAGATACAAAGATACAGCAATGGCCAACAAAAAGCTTAAAAATCAACTTTATAGAAAAATATTAATTTAACCAACCACGTAAACGTAATCATTCCTCATATGCACAAAGATTGTATGCACTAGCCAACAAAACAAAATTTACGTGGGAAACATAATATTTTAATTATGTACAACTCTTAGTAAACTTTAGTGATACGTTAGAATAAAAAGCGTTAAAATGATTGGAGTGACGTTTAAAAATGTGATAAAAATGTGATTGGCACTTCGTTAAAAAAAGGTCCGTCATAAGAAAACATAGGCCTACACAATGCGTATAACCATCGTTTTTCGTGGTAAATAATTATATTAAAATAATTACGTAATATTTTTGTACAAGAATATCATTAGAAAAACTTTTATCTATTTAAAAACGCACTGTAACCAAATGTTGAACAATGCTACGATTTCAAATTCTGCTTCCATGCCTATTAATTTTGGTTTAGTGACTAATTCATAATTATTCATTAGAATTTATTACCAGTTAAAAGAACAATGCTCTGAGCCGTTTATGGTTATTTTAATTTAATTTTACCTCTTTATACGTCTTATGATCAACTAGTTTTTCGACAATGATGCAGTTTTATATTTTTTGATTAATAAACATGAAACAAAACACCCATGGTACATGATTATAATATAAAAACATTAGAAAACGTTCACTGTGCCCACACAACTCCGATCGTGTATGATTAGGTGTATCAGCAAAATCAAGATGCCAAGTTGAAACGCAAATGGTTCACATTGATAAAATAAACTTCTAATCTTCAGTTATTCATCAGTTTATTGCGTAGGAGCACCTCAATAATTTTAATTTGGCACAAAAATTTTTATAAATTTATAAATTTCAATAAAATTATGACGACTGCCCGCTTGTCAAAATCAAATCAGGTAAAAAATCAAAAAATAAAACATGATCTAATGAAATGATCTCTAAAAACATAAAAGGACAGAATCATTTAATTTCTCATGTCACATTTTGCACTTTTGTTTGAAACGTTCTTTAGTGAATCTTGATAGCAAGAACTCTTACGTATAATCAAATACTTGCTAATTTTTTACTTCTATCATAATTTATCAGCACTCATCATTTTCAAAAGTCAAAATTTCTATTGGTGTCAAACAGTTTCCAATTCTCCCATTATTTTATTTATTTTAATACGTTCTATAACTATCATACCACAATTACTCCGATAGCTAAAATTTCATCTGATTTATTTAGTGAGATCAATGTCAGTGAATCTTTGTCGTATATTTACTTCTTTGCCATGGTGAATGCCTGCAAACTTTCATCAAACTTTTTATACCGCTATCCATTTCAGATTAGATGACAGTTAGTGATAAATTAAAAGTAACTTCATTTAAATTGTGCACTTACCATAAAAGGTATTAATTATCCTCTATGATTACTTATAGATGTTCGTACGTACAACAAGTTATCCTTTCAAATTGTCTTTTGACATTTTGCTAATCACACAAACGACGCGAATAATATGGCGCCATTCTAAACAAAAATACGAATATATTTAAATATTTTATGAATAATACATGTTTGAACTTTGCCACGCTTATCTATCATCGATGATAAATAAAAAATTTATTTTGCAAGCATCAATAACAAAAACATTCTTCACACCTATTTTAGTAGCACTCGAATTCGAAAATGCTCAAGCAAATACGTATAATATCGTTATCGATCCATGTTCAATTTTCGTTTTTAAATTCATTCGCGTACCATTGACAAAACGTTCAAATAAATATTTTACCACACAAACAATCGTTTAAATGACGTGCCAAGGTGTTAGCTCAGCAACCAAAATCGTACCTCCAAAGCCTTTAATTAACCACCTGTTGAATGCATGCGTGTTCATCGAAAAAATCTGTTATAAACATCTATTGATACATGTTTTACACCTTTTTTGAGCAAGCTAAGTGCAACCACACAGTCCATTTCGTTTCTACCCAACGGATGATCATTCTTCGGCATGTTCTTGCTCCCCTGTTCTTGATACGTGTTGTATTTTCTTCTCTCACGGTATTTGTTCCTAGTATTTTCGCCCGGACAAATTTCGTGCTCTCCCAAGTAAATGAACGACATTACACACCCATGCTGTGCTCCTTTATATAGATAAAAAGCATTAATAAGATATCTAAAATGTCAATAGGTGATTAGAAAATCAGAATTTGGTCCAGGTTGATTACATCTTCCTTTATTGATTTATTGGTGATAATTGGACTGATAAATTTGAAGTTACATTTTTGTTTTAATTACATCGGAAACTGAACAATATGTGAGGTTTATGTCGCGCATCAGAACATTTTGATCGAAACTCCGCATACTGTACTCGTTATCTACTTTCAATTTGATTTTCTACTAATTATTGTGTCTAAATCTGCGTTGCAAAAGTATGATAAATGCATTTTTGTG
Organism: Trachipleistophora hominis; assembly: GCA_000316135.1. Classification (NCBI taxonomy): domain Eukaryota; kingdom Fungi; phylum Microsporidia; family Pleistophoridae; genus Trachipleistophora; species Trachipleistophora hominis. The sequence goes on along the minus strand of JH994056.1, from coordinate 10,181 downwards.
TACCAGCAGTTTTTTCCACCAGTTTGTATTTCTTTTGCCCGTGGCGCAATTTTCAAAAATAAGCCGCCCACAGAATATAACCGACCGGAAAAATTGTTTAAAACGCGTTTCCTTTCGAGGTGTATTCACCGTTGGGTTTGCTACGCTAATATTTATCGTCAAATTTTGAAAAATGTGTCAAACATTTTTGGTGCAAATTTAAACAGATATTGACAGCTGATATATCTGTCGTCGCGTAAGACAAGCTTACATGATATTCTGAGTACGCAGTATAAGCTTATATATCAAACGGTTGACCTTTTTTACAACTAATATGATTAAATAAGTTTATATTTCTGGTATTTGGTACGTAAATACGTGGTGTTTGTAAACCACATTCAATATTTAAACTGTTTTTTCGTTTCATTTTTGCCCTAAGGCATTAATTAGAATGTTTTTGATAAACAAATCCGTGTTAATATATGATTGCACATTTAAGGAAATAAATTGCTTTCAATTCACTAAAATTTGCTGATCGTGATGGTTTTTGTTTTGAATCAATGCTTGCCATGAAAACATCTTCAATATCGGAAATGCCAATCAATCTACAAGTGACAGAACATATATCACAATGTTGCAGTCGAGATGGCGTAAATTAATGATTGTAAGTTAAAAGGCGGTATAAGGTATCAATTGTATATATACCCTGTTAGTACAACAAATACTAATCCTATATATATATTAATGGTACTTATAATAGATCTGCTGCCAATACTATTTTCTGATGCATTAACACTAACACTTCCATAATTAGTGTATATAATACTAGTGAAGTATCTTTTATCCTTTACACTCGCCAACTACCAGCATATTTCTTATATATCACCCGAAAAGTAGTAAGCTGATCAGGAAAATTACATCTAAAACGTAATAATACCAGAATTGCTATTCTTGGGGAATTCATTCCATTTCTTTGTGTTGAGCGTCTTAATACACAAAATCTATCGGCCCTGGGGTAGAGAAATGCTACTAATTTATCCAAAATTAAGTGTGAGATGTAGTGGCAATAAAAGATGCTTTGTAGCAAAAAAGAAAAATACTAAACTAAGTCATAAATACAATGCTAATTTTGCACAAATTCGAATGACACGGTCTACACTTGCAGATTCTAATATTATAGAAATTTTTAATTTATTCCAAATTTAGGATGATGTATACGATTATATTCGAAAATGAAACTATGATACTATGAAAAAGCAGCTTTGTATCAATATATATTATTTTACGGTTTTTCTATTATTTGAAATCGGTTGATCTTGTTCTGAAATGAATATGCCTCGTTTTCTCAGCCGAGTATATACAAAATCAGTACATATAAGATTACTAGTTCGAAAATAATATATAGATTAATAATTAACCACTCATTATACCAGCAAAAATCATATAACTACGAGATTGTTGATTTTATCTCAGATAGCTCTACCGGATTATCATTAATACAAATTGCTAATAGTTTAACATAAGGCTTTTAAAATAATTCATAAATGAAAGCCACTCTAAAAAATCATTGCTTTATATGTATAACATATAGTACGTGATGAGTTTAGCGGTAACAGTTACACGCACATTAACAATAAAACACCTCAGTAGTACTACAATTGAAGAGAAAACGAATGCTCTAACATATAATTCTTGTTCTTCTTTCTATAACACAACAAATATCATAAATTCTTCTATGTGTGAATTTCAGGCAGAATATTCGAAAAAGCTATACATCCTTAACCAGACTGCAAACGTTTATTCAAGAATAGAGTTGAAAGGACATTGCTCCTCAAATATGAGTAACTACATGGTTTTTGTTCACAAATCAATACTTTCGAAAATTCGCTGTCAATACTGTTACAATGATTTTATTTATTTGTGAAGAATCGTAGCAGCTAGGTAATAGTTGTATAAACACCATATAATTGAAAATGATGAACATCACTTGTTTACTTAGAGAAGTATTTGTTAATTATCTATAAATTAAAAAGTAATTACCAATGTATCAGCTACAATAAATGAACATACTGATCCTGGTAACCTGATGATAAAATAGTAAAGGTATGTCTTCTATTATAGTGATATACAAAGAACACCTGGGCATTTACGATGATCATGCCGCGTAAATGTTATTCTCCTTTGACTACAATACTTTCGGTAAAAATAGCGTAAAAGCTGTGAAAGAGATTAAGATATTGGTCCAAAACCAGCGAAACACCACCAGAACTAAAAACGAATGACCGTGGTTGGTCTCAGCGTGTCAGAAGGATATTGTATGGCTGTAGGATGATGAAAATTTATAAAATTCTATCATAGTAAAAAATTAAACATCATTCCACATACGAAGCTAAGCCATAGTAACACCAATAGGACTATTTAATTCTTATATATGGTTGGTAATAATACTAATCGGTATGGTATTAACTATTACTACTTATATGTGGCACAGCGAAATAATTTTATATCAAGTACCTCTTAAATCACCTAATAAAGTTAATTACAGTTAGATAAGTATTTAGCATGACCACTGTTCGACCGCATTACACTTTTCTGCTATAAACTGTCTTTATTTTATAATTTTGAATATGAATAATGTACCACGGTTATCTACAAAATGATCTATTGTTTTTAAAATAGCTTAAAATGCGTTCAAATTGAAAGTTTATTAGCCAGACAATATTATCCTTTTAGTCAATTTCGAAGCCATATTTCGTGTTCGCGTTCATAATGGCATATATCGCGCTTTTTAAGTGATAATAGAAGTTTCCCTACACAAATATGTATTTTTAATTTTAATAGAGTATCAGCTATAAAATGTTTTTAATTCTATTTTACGTCATTCTAACACATGGGTGTATATTTGTAAGATATAGTACCATAAAAATATGATCTTTATAAAAGTAATTTGCCAAGAATCATAAAGGATTTGTCCGAAATATTATGCTTTGAACAATAATGAGAGTGTACACAAGAAAATTATAGAAATATTTACATATTGGTAATTTTAAATATAAAATAACTTGATTAATACTATAAAGTAGTTAGTGTGAATAAAAAGGATAAAACACAATCAAAGTACATAATAAAATGTAATAACCGACAAACAAACAAACAAAAAGCTTCATCTATAAAGTGTTATTATTTGTAACTTTTTTATTAAAATTTCAGCTTAATTCCAAACGCATTCTGATCCGCTAAAATTTGCTGTGGCCAATAGCCTTTGAATTGTGAAGCTACAGCATTTTTTAGAATCAGCTACAATCGTTAGTCCTTGATTTGTGGAATATTACAACTTTTAGTCATCTTTGGCCGCGAAAAATGGCGAATTTTTTGCAATATTTTTGATATGTCATTATTAAGACTATCCATTTGATAAACCCTTTGACACAAAGCCTGTAATGCATTCAGTTAATAAGCATTCCATCTCCTATTCCGAATTAGCACTTCCTGGCGATTTACAAATAAAAATTCATGAATGTTTTTGGGGCAAGGTAGCAGGTCGATATTGATATGGTGTTTGATTGGTGATGACATTGAACAAAAACAAAAAATAATAATTTTAAAAATTACTGAGGCAACTTTGAATGTTTAATCGTGGCCTTTAATCTTCCATAAATATAGAGGAGGTGATTGCGGTTTTATGTGTTTGATACGGGATGTTGCAATATAAAATTTATGAAATACACTTTTCGATGGTTTGTTCGCCATAACCATTTCTATAAGTATAGATGCTGTCGATGAAACCATTTTTCTTAAGTTCATATTTGCTGCGCAGTTTGGCACGTAGATAGTTGGAACATTAGTTTGTCGCTTTTCTTAAGTTCATACTTTCAGCGCAGCTCGGCATATAGATAGTTGGAACATTGGTTGATTTTCTTAAGTTAACTCACTTCTCTCTAAAAATTCATATTTTATGGTATTTTCAACCTGTTATACATATTTTTAAATTAAAAGGATATGTTTCATACGTTTTTTTGGCTTGATGATCAATTACACCGATACACTACTTTTTGTTGTTCATTAAAAGTGTTTTTATTTATTTATGAAAACCTTGCGATACACATTTTTGGTCTGCTTAGATCAACCACAACCACCACCTTTGGTTGTTATGTTTTTGTTTAAAGTACCAATATAAACCGCCCCAGTTCAAAATGTCAATACAGTACAAGAAGGATTTAGGCCAGCACATTCTGAAGAACCCGGGTATAATAGATAGAATTATAGAACGAGCAAATATTTTAGAAACAGACACAGTGCTTGAAATTGGTAGTGGTACCGGCAATCTCACGGTAAAATTGCTCGCAAAGGCAAAAAAAGTAATTTGTTACGAAAAAGATGAAAGAATGGCAGCAGAACTTGTTAAACGAGTAAAAAGTCTCAATATGTACCATAAGATGAAACTTTTTGTGGGCGATTGCATGAAAAGCGACTTTCCACATTTTGACTTGTGTGTGTCAAACATTCCCTACCAGATCAGCAGTGTTTTAATATTCAAATTGTTTAGTTACAATTTTCGGGCAGCTTTTCTCATGCTACAGCACGAATTTGCTATGAGGCTGGTTGCACGACCGGGAAGTCCAGACTACAGCCGATTAAGCGTTTCCACGCAGCTTTTCTCCAAGGTTGAGTATATGTTTAAAGTTTCACGAAAAAATTTTAATCCAATGCCGAAAGTTGAAAGTGCTGTGGTAAAAATACGGAAGAGACTCGAACAGCCCGACATCAACGTGGAAGAATTTGCAAACTTTTTAAGGATCTGTTTTAAACGAAAGAATAAGACGCTTGGCGGTGTTTTTGGTGATAAATCGGTTGTTAAAACAGTTGGTAAGGAAAAAAGAGAAATTGGAGAAATATTAAGCACGTATGGTGTTAAACGTGCTAATAAACTGCAGGTCGAAGATTTTTTGCAAGTTTTTTTAAACTTTAAATTACGTAAAATCGTGTTTACGTGACGACTATTCACATTAATTAAATTATAATTATAAAAAGAACACATTTACTGCACAAATTTATATTGCGAATTTAAATTTAAATTTCTTATCTCCGCCCTTTAGAAAAATATTTCAATAAAAAATTTGCTATTGCTCGGGTTCGAACCGAGGGCCTTATCCGTGTAAAGGATACGTGATAACCACTACACTACAACAGCTCACCACACTACAGTAATAGTATTAAATATTTCAATATATTATGTACGCTAGTACAAAGGTTATCGCACAGGAAATGTGTGCTCCTGAAAATATTTAACTTGGTTTAGTTTAAATGCTCATTTTTTATCCCAGAATTCAATAATCAAAGAGATGTATGGAAAAACATTGAACAATATAACTAGTAAATCCAAAGATATATTCGATGTATTAATTACTAATGCTTCAAAAACCATCCAATAGTATGATTTACCCAAATAATAAACAAATGAATGCCGAGTTTTCAATACAAAAATAACTATGTATCTACACAAGTCTTTCATCCTGTTCAGAAAAGTTTCTTCTCATTTTACTTTTTGTTCATACCAAAAAATATTAATTTTTATCGCGGTTTTAATGAAATTTCGACGTGTATCTTCTCAAATACAAGCTTTTTTCCGACAGATCTCTCCATTTCATCGACTTAAAAACTTGGGTAGAATGTTCAGTAAAATGGTTACATATATTTGTTGTTGGATGATGTTTTATTTGTGTATAGTGTAGAGCTAAAAATAACTATCGGAATTGACACGATGACAATCTAAATATTGCGGCAACACTTTTCTCGAAAAAATCTTTTCATTTAAAAGTGAGGTTATATTATAAACTACTCAGTCAACAAATTTTATGATTTATATAGATCAAGAATGTTATTAAATTATTTTTTGTTCAATTTCATCTTGGATATTTGTTGATGTACATTTGTCTAGTCTTATAGACCATATCTCTCAATTATATTCATAAAGTACTCCTCATTAAAGTTTTAGTTATTGATTACAATTTTATGGAGATTCACCACGTTATTTGACTTCTAGTACAAGAACTCTGCTCGTTATTACTGAAAATATGGTTTGAGACGATGTTGATCACGGATAGCACAATAACAAAATTATTCACTAAATTTGTATCCTCTCGTGTCAACAATAAATAAAATGTTCTCATTAACCAAACGTTATTTAATCCGTAACATCATTTATTTTAATATCAATCAGCGACAACGATAAGCGCCCGTTAATTTGTCATATTCACACTTTTCGGCATGTGTGTGGTGTACAAGAGTTGTTTTTTTGGATTTTGAGTGTACAAGTTTATCAAGACTATCGTCTATCGATTCTTGAAAATCCCGGGTACCTCTCATGAACTGCTCATCCTCTTTTTGGAATGCTGACTCTCGTCTGCTAGTGGTCTCATGTGTGTTCGCAGGTCGAATCATTTTAATAGGCGACTTTGTTTTAATGACCGCTGTATCATGGTCTGTTTCTACTACTCCCGGGACATTGACCACCTCTGTGGTTTGAGCAGGCTTTACAAGTGTGACATCGGGTTCGCTATCTACAGTTACCCTTTTCATTGACGACGGCTCTTGCTCTACCACTATTTCCTTCGTCTTAGCGACCGGTTTTTCTTTAATTACAAGTTTTTTAGGTTCTTGATTTTTCAGTACCAATTCTTTGTCTTCAACCGTAGGCATAACAACCTTCTCCACCGCTGGTATGCCGTGATGGACTACTTTTTGTTTTTCAACTACCTGTACATCGGGTTCTGCCACCTTGGGTACAACCTTAATGTTCTTGATGATTTCTTTGGGTTTGTGTTCAACCACAACATCACCCGCGGTGGTTACCTCTCTAACAGGATTAATACTACTCCTTTTCCTCAAAGTGAGTACTCGCATGCCTGATGGTTCAACTTCCCTCGTCACACCCACCTTAGAAGTAGGCACATCCAAAATTTCGCCTTCGCTGTTATTAAACTGTATTTTCAGGACATCAGGACCGTCACAATCCTTAAGCGTTAATTCACTTTGCTGGCTTGTGCTTTCGATTGTATTGGTAGGTGCTATACATTTTTCGTTTTGACGAACCAAGTACGATAATCCTGTTTTGACAAGTTCCCAGGTGCTCCTCATCTTTTGTCTCCTGCACGCTTTCACTCTTTGCTTTGTGTTGTCGTAACACAATCTGCTTCTTCCAAATCGAAGAACATAGCTGTCATTTTCACGAAACAGCCGGACGTTATGAACATTGTTCATTGTCAACTTGGTCTTGTCCATTAATTTCATATAACCATGGGAGTTGGCGATAACCTTGGAGGGATCCTCCTCCCAGGCCATATATGTAACTGAGCCACCAAGCGCAAACAAGAATTCAGAAATGAGCAGAATTCGCATACACTTGGGATAACACCATTGTTTTATACAAAAATGTGAAACAAATGAGCTTCATCTTAGTGGACAAATGTGCGTGGTTTATAATTAAAAGCTCTCAACAAACGTGGTTTGCATCTTTATTTACAGTGTATAGTTGTCATTTTATGCATCCATTGTTTGTGGAGCACCTGAAACATTTTTTCTGAATGCATCGAAGCGGTATGTGTTTGTGATATTATTTTATTAAAATACGTTCTAACAAATTCGTGTGTATTTTAGTAATATCATTATTGACGTGCACGTTTTTAAGCTCGGCAGACTTAACAATTAGATAGCCACATTGTCCTCAAAAATATATCGGTATACGGTATAAATTGGCAAGAAATATAGCATATAGCGAGTATATTGACAATTTAAAGGCAACATACGGTATAATTATATGTTAAGTGAGTCGTCTTAATCAGTTTTGATTTTTTGATTCAAATTTGTCCAATAAACACATAATCGTATAACAGCAAGATGCTTGTATTAAGTATGTAACACTAGCATGCTAATACATCAACGGTTTCATTCATACCATTGATGGATTTATGTTCTCAAACCTATGTCTGTAGGAAAACCGACCAATATTTAGCATAAAATACTTCTGTAATCAGTATTTGATCAAAAGTGAAAATTTTTGAAACATAATGGTGGTTTCCGTCTCGATGTAATGACTAAGAAAAATTTTTACTAAAAGTGCCACCATCACATAACACAGGCTTATATAACCTCGTGACGTTCATAATGAATTTTTTTATATGCGTGGCTTTATAAAACACCATATCGAAAACTTAAAAGCAATTAAGAGAATTTTTTGTGTTTTAATTCTGTCATATATATTACCATAGTATAACACAGGTCTCATGTCTACTATCATCTATAAAAATGGTTGAATGTTGTAATAGCACCATGAACCAAAGGCAGAACAGGTTATGATAGGTGTTAACGAATCAGAAATAGCATGTTAAATAGGTGTTGGGCGGAACGTTAAAAATTAATTAAACATGTTTCGTCAAAAAAAATGTTGTAACAACCGTCCTGTCCGGATTGATACTATTACCATCAACCCTCATTTGAATATACATTCAAAAAACTTAATGTGCTGCCTATTTAATTTATTTTACTTTTTGCTGTCTTTACTATCAACCGGTATCTCTTTCTTATCGAGTGATCGTCTTAGTTACATGCAAAATAGAATGACTATCTAACTTACTGTATTGAATTAATTCAAAATATATTCATTCTGTCAATAAGAAATATGAGAGGTTGTTTTTCCTATTTTAACTACGTGTTGTAGCCTCTGCACATCTTTTTAACCCAATGTCGTAATGATAAAAATCGTCCTATATGAGGTTTGATTTATAATCACTTTAAAACGATGCATGTTAACCTTTCTGCTTGACCATATAGCTGTACGGTTACTTTGTAAAATCTCGTACTCAAAAAACTTTTAATAGTTTAGTAAAGAACTAATAGTAATTTTATTATCATATCACAAAAAGATTGTTTGAAGTATTTGTTTTAGTTATAACTTTCATTATCACATGCTAGTGCCGTTGCTGTTAAATCTTTAATATGATGGATAATCTGATTATTCGTTCGCATTTTCTATTCCATTAAACGATTGTTGCAGTCGTTCAGACTTCGTGCTATGTTTAATTATTTATCAGAAAATTCTATATTGTGATACATATTTCATTGAATTTCAACATACAACTTGTAATAAGAAGAATTACTACCGATTAAAAAACCAGAACCTGCAATGGTTATGATAATATGGCATTAAATAAAAATATCAAGATAAATAAGAATTCATTAGAAGTTGAAGGCGTTAATTTTAATTTTTTTGAACGATAATAAAGCAATTTTTTTCAATAAAAGAATTTTGAATTATCGCATCACAAGTACGCATTTAGTGATAATGAAATGACAAATTGCCTGCAAACTTTGTCTTAAAGCTTGTTTATTTATTTTCCTTAAAAAATAATCAGCTAAATAAATACAAGATATGATTTTTTTCTTCTAATCATGAATATTTTTCCTCAATCAACAGGTTAATTGGTGTATATTACTCGAACAAGTTTATTTATTGCCATGTTTTCTCTAATATGTACTCTATTTAGGTACAAAATATACGTCTTCGTTTTAGTATTTTCTAGCTATAATGAAAATCCTTATCTGAATATTCGATGCTCATTATTGTGTAACAACGGAAATTGTAATTAGTTCGTATCTATACTCGTGATCTTCACAACAATAATATATAAACGTTTCATATCCATCATAAATATTAGGTATGTAACTTTTTCATACATCTTATGTTTGCATACGAGTCGATAATAGATCATTATTTTGCCTTGTTATAAGGCTTGTATGTTTTCACTAAAATGTTTCATTCAGACACTGTCCGTGCTATTCCATTTATAAAACGAAAAGTCAAATGAATATACACTCGACAAGCATTTATCTTAGCTAGCATCTTTTTCAATTGCACTTGAATCATTTAAGCACCGTTTGCGTTTCTAACATGGGGTTAAGGAATCTGTTTAAAGCCAGGGTTGATGTTTTCGCTATATATCTTCGGTAAAAAAATACTGTGCGAACTTCATAATATGGAAATTTAATTATATCACGTTATTTTTCATTCATTGCCAAACATTGTATAAAAAATTCATTTTTTCACAAACTGACCAATCAGATTGCAGGTTGTCATTTAACTAACATAAATGATTGTGATGTGCTCTTTTGTGTTTTCACCATGTCCTTATGTTTTTATCGGTATA
>JH994055.1:0-14352 GCA_000316135.1 Trachipleistophora hominis | reverse complement strand
AAAAAGTAAAAATTGTGGCGAAAGATTTTTTAAGGAAATATCACTAGAATAGTAAAAAACAACAAAAAATACATATTAGGCGAGAAAAACACCTATATTTAACCAATAAGGACATATCATTCTCCGATATAAGAAGACCAAATTCGTCTATGGATCACATATCCGATATTTAGATTGCTTAGCGCATTCGATCTAATGTTGGTACAATATGATATTTCTGTAGTAAAACACACTATACTTATTTTAATACGTACATTTATGTTAACATTATTTTCTTATATTTAGTCGGCTGTTTGTTATTCACTTTTTTGTATAATTATTACCTGCCACGTATTGCAGCTCGTATCTTCTATTACTAATTTACTAATTAAAAAATCTCGTAGAACTGAATATGTAATTTATTTTTAAAAATTTGTGGCACACAGCACGCTGTCTTGTCTACTATAAATGTATTTAATATATCGTAATTAATGTATGGGATAATAACATATGATATTCGTTAACTGTGAAGTTTTTACGGTTACACTCTTTTTTGTTTTGCAAGATATTGTCCTGGTATCATATACAAACAAATGACCGGAGATATTAGTGTGCCTCATTATAAATTGGCCAAACGTATGCAAATTTCAGTTAATTACACATCATAACCCCATTGTAATCACCACACATGAGTCCTTACACTTGTTAATCGTTCAACTTTAAAATCGCTAATTATCATTTGGGTGTTCCTTCATCCCAGTAACGTGGTATCTCCACCATATTACCGGCAACTCTTCCATTTTATTTTCTATAAAGTACAATATTTATAAATAACATCTATCTCCACGCAATATTTCTGCTCCAAATAACAAAATACTCTTTTCTACCCGATTTTTATACAATCACACCATTGCAATCCCTTATGAAAGTGAAATGTACCAAAAAAAATGCATCCCCAAGTCACAAATACTTCATTTCATGAACAATGAAACGATGCTAACCGAGGAGGAAAAGACCATGGCATTTGCTGTCAAGGAGCTGTGCAAAAATTGTATGCCCACAGATGTAATTTATAAGACGAGACTGAAGCTAAAAAAGATGAATTTATATCCGTTGGAAATCTGCCAGTTGCTGGATATGTGGCCGAAAAACCTTCTAGATCTACAGATGGTCATTGAAGACATGGAAGAGCGGTTTAGTGTGCACGAGTTGGAAGGCATTTTGGATATTTTTAGGCAAAACGAAATTCAGTACAGTTAGTGCTTATTCAATGAATAAAAGGAATTGCCAAGAATCGTTTTTAGAAAATCTTTTTAATTTAGTTAATTAGTGGCAGGTGAATGAGATTTCTGATACATTACCTCGACTTAACGTAATCTTAAAACTCGCATCCGTATCGTATGATTGTTGAGTTAATGGTATTGTGCTGTTATTTTAAGATACAATCCTTTGTATTACATTTAACGTATCTATTCTGGTGCGTTGGTGTGGTTGTTTGTACCTTTTTATCAATAAATTTCGTGGTTATCAAAGACACGTCAAAAATGTCATCAGTTTTATAAAATTAATCTAAACTTTACGTCAAAATTGATTTAATAAATTTACAAAAAAGGAATTTTTCGTATTGAAATGGCATTCAAGCCGTACTTTTAACAGAATATACAATTTCTAAAAAATGTAAAATGTTTATTGATGAAATTAAGCAAACCGTTTTGCGTTTTTAACGGTCTAAAATCATTCGATGAATTTACATTTTTAAACTATCGGACCGTCTATCAAAACGAAAAAAGAGGTTTAACATCAAATTTCCTAATCCTGATTAATACAAATGGTAAAAGAGCCCAGTACATATCAACAGAAACACTGCTGGGCTAAAAGCAACCATGTAAAACATAAACCTAATATTATCACGTTTTTCTACATGCAAAAGGCAGTTTTTCTGGTCTAGTGCTTGTACCGCGGCTTAGTGATAAAACACGGTCAAAATTTTGTTATCATTGAGAGAAAAGACAAAACATGCGATACCAAGTGTAACACGGGGTGAATGAAATGCACGATGCTACATTTGCAAAATGCAAATGGCACAACGTTACACAAGAATTTTTTTACCTGTGAACATTGAATGATACAGCTGTTGACAGTTCATCAAGGTTGAAGCAGCGACTTACTCTTATTTTCTCATTAGTATTCTATGAACCAGAGGTTGATAGGCATGGTCACTCTCAACAGACCAGAAAATACACATTAGATAGTGAATTAGAGGAAAAAACGGTTAAATTTACTTTTTACAAAAAGCATACGCTAGCATCACATTAGTACGTACAAACTGGAAATAAAAGCTCACATCGTATACAAAAATCAAATCTTTACGACTTTTAACTAAAACCATTGTTACCGCAAAAATAATTGCAGGGCGTATTCTTAAGACACCACTACTTAAAACTATTTTTAATTATGGATAAAGCCTGCCTGGATCTCTTGGGAAGATGTTAAAACATCTTATATCACTGGAACCAAATAAAGCCTTTGCAAATCTTTCCAATCCAATACCACATCCTGCATGTGGTGGTGCGCCATATTTAAATGCTCCCAAGTATCCTTCAATACTCACCGGGTCAATGCCGTTGTTTATGGCGGACTGACGCAGCTGCTCGTAACTGTTAATTCGCTGAGCACCGCTGAGAATTTCTTCGCCCCGTAGGATAAAATCGTATGATTTGGAGTAAAACGGGTCAGCACACGTTGCCGTATAAAACGGCCTGTTACGTGTCGGATAGTCCTTAACCACGAAAAAGTCAATTTTCTTTGTCTCTGCTATTATCGTTCCCAGTCTTTTCTCCATAAATCGGCTAAAATCATCCTCGTATTTAATATCCTCGCCGTGCTCTTTCAGAATATCCACGCATTCTCTGTGGGAGAGTATCAACGGCTCATCCTCAAAACGTAGATCCTCAAAATCGTTGTATTTTCTGAGGTTCTCTACATCCTGCCGGTTGTTCTCGTACACATCCCTAATAATTGCGCACAGCATGCTGTATATCATTCGAATCGTTTTTAAATAGTCTGTGCTCTCCATCTCTAAATCCAACCCGATGAACTCGCTCAAATAGCGATTTATGTTGCTCTCCTCTGCCCTATACACGTGCCCGATCTCGTATACCCTGCGCAAATTGCCTATAATTGCCATTTGCTTGTAAAGCTGGGGGCTCTGTGCAAGATACGCCTTTTTCTTGAAGAAATTCACCTCAAACAAGTTTGCACCGCCCTCAGATGCCGATCCCAACAGCTTGGGCGTCTTAATTTCAACAAATTTTTCGTTCCTAAGGAATGTTCTGAACGTGAACATAATTTGGTCAATTATCCGGAAGATGCTCTGTGACATGGTGCCCCTCAGATCAAGCACCCGGTAGTCCAGGCGCTTGTTGAACGAAACATTGGGCACGCCCTTTTTGTACACGTTAATGTCCTTCAAGTCGAACGGCAGGCTGCCAGCGGCAGATAACACCTCCAGTTCAGATACTTCAAGTTCATATTTGCTGACCGAGCAGCTCTTGATCGGTTTATGAGCCTTTTTAAGCACACCAGTTATTCTAACGTATGATTCCAACGATACCCCGCAAATCTGCGTAAAATGCTCCTCATCGACCTTTCCACCCAAATTGAACACGCACTGCAACCTGCACACGCCAGCGCGCAAGGTCAAAAAGCCAAACTTAGGAAAATTCTTCATACTCTCCACAAAACCATGCACCTCTATTTCGTTCCCCAGGTGCTGCTCACGTATCTCGTCAATTTCAATCAAAACGTCCTGCACCTTTTCAGTCATTCTCAAGGGCTGTACGGAACGGTTAAAAATAAAAAACCAAAGACCACATGTGCACGTAAATGTCACCGATACAATTCCTAAGTTTACACAAGAAAGCAAATTTTCCTATTCCACAGTGCTTTATACTAAGTTATTATCCATCGTTTCAACACGTTGTTAACGTAGATATTCCGCTAATTTATTCAAACAGTAAAGGCCTATAAATTCATTTTATAGTCGATCGTTCAACTAACACTGTGCTTATTCGTACCTTCCCGTTGATTTATACCATTTTACGAATCTTATTCTTAAAAATTACGTTTAGGTACATCATCGGCTAATAGACAACCAAAAAACAATTCACAATCTGATTGCTCTTCTCAGGAAAAATTAAAAAATAATTTAATTATTTTCTATTTTCCACATTGCTCAGCATTATTTTATCAGAGATGTTAACTTTTTCTATTAAAAGTCTGTTTAATTATCTTTTTCATACACACTACCTAAAAGATGCACTCTTCTGGTCAACTGAGATCAACCATGGCCACCGACCTTTAGTTCTTAGAGGAAATTAGTGCGCCGCCTCGCGTGCACCCTCACAATAACAGAAAGATATGCTGCTACCGCAGCAGTGACCTTGACACGTAAGTTATAACTTGCGTGACCCCAGGAGTACCTCGAGCAATTCCTTTTCTCAGGGATTTTCATCAAATGATAGTTCCTAGCAACCTCTCATCCAGCCAAAGAACCTTGTTCGGTACTTGGCCTATCCCTCACGCCTCCATATGAGATGCCATGCAGTTTCCCTTTCCTTATTCTTGTTAAACGGATACTTCCCTCATAAACTGTAACCATTGCGCCGTAGTTAGTTAAACATAACGAATGTAGTGATACGTATTTTATTTAAAGGTTAAGGACAACGAAAGGGTATTTTAATGACCACACCAATTCAACCTTCCGTTTTACAAACGAAATAGCGCAGCCAGTCATATTAACAAGGCTTGAGTTAAAAAACGTTGTTCATTCAACCTAAGTAAATACATTACAACGTAAATGAACTGAGCGTTTAAGTACGTGCCCTTCAAACACACCAAGACGAAAAAAACAATTAGCAAACGTAACTTTACTCGTACTGCACAACATAAGCGTAATCACCTATTATAGTCCCCTCAAGGCCCTCCTCTTGCGTAAAACTGTTGATCAGCACCTTCTCAGCCCTCTCTATCCTCTTACTGTCCGTGAGTATGATGTGTGCAATCGCATCCATGAAGGTACTCCTGAGCGCTCTCTTAAGCGGACGAGCCCCGTAAACAGGCTTGTAGTTCCTGTTGATCACGTCCTGTTTGACGGCATCGCTCAGGTACAGGTAGATCTTCTTCTCGTTCAGCTCTTTGTTGAGCATTTCCAGCTTGTAGTCAAGGATATTGCGCAGATCAACCATTGACAGTCCGTTGAAGTAGCAAATGCCGTCTATCCTGTTGATCAGCGCAGGACCAAAGCGATCGTTCAGCGCCTTCTCAATTTCGCTCGGGTCGTACACGCCCGTAAGGATCTTCTCGTACCCGAGGTTGCTCGTCATCACGATAACCGTGTTAGTGAAATCAATCACGTTGCGCTTGCCATCTGTGACCCGGCCTTCGTCCAGCAGCTGATACAACACATTCACCACCTTGGGATGTGCAAGATCAAGCTCGTCAAAGAGCACCACGTTGTACGGCTTCTCTTTCACCGGCTCGGTGAGTGCGCCCCCCTCGGCATATCCTACGTATCCTGCGCTCACGCCCAGCAGCTTCGTTATACTTATCTCGTTCGCGTAGTCCGACATGTCGAGTACCACCATGCCCTTCGCATCGTCGAACAGCTCAAACGCTATCGCCTTCGCCAGCTCGGTCTTTCCTACGCCTGACGGCCCGAGAAACAAAAATGCCCCGATGGGCCTGTCCGGCTCGCTCAGGCCCACCCGGTTCCTCAGAATGCACTGAACAACCCTATCAACGGCGGCATCCTGCCCAAATACGCGGTGCTTAATCCTATCCGCCATGCCGAGCAAGCGCTCGTTCTCCTTCAGCGTGAGCCTCTTCACCGGAATGTCCGTCCATCTGCTGATTACATTTGCAATATGCGCCGACGTTATGAGGATCGATCCTTCGATCTCTTTGAGCTTGCGCTCGATCACGGGCAGCACTTCCGTCTGCAGATCAAGTACTTGATACGTGTCGTTGTTTCGCCGCGCTTCTTCGATTTTATTGTAAATCTGGTCAATCTTGATTTTGAGCGCCTTTGCCTCCGACACCGATGCCCTTTCCTTTTCGTATGCCTCTTCGAGCGGTATCAGGCACCGCCTCGCCTCGTCAATCTTGGCCTCCACCTCATTCAGCCTTTCCTTCGTTTCTTTGCCGTACCCCTTCTCAGGATGTGCAGCATCACCCTGCTTTCCATCAGCACCGCTCTTTATCTTGTAATCGCGCTCGATGGCTGCTCTCTCAAGTTCCAGCGACCATATTTTGTTTTTCATGTTCATGATCTCCTGCGGCTCACTCTCCAGCTCAATCGTAGCGCTTGCGCACGCCGTGTCCACCAGATCAATCGCAATATCGGGCAACCGCCTGCTCGGGATGTACTTCTTGGCCATCTTCACGGAGAATACGATTGCGCTATCCTCGATCTTTATGCCGTGGTGCAGCTCCATCTTGTTCCTCAGCCCACGTAACATTGTGATACTATCTTCGACCGATGGCTCATTGATCGTTACCTTTACAAATCGCCTGCAGAACGCCGCATCGTTCTCCATGTATTTCCTGTATTCGTCGTGGGTAGTTGCGCCGATAATCTTTATCTTGCCAGCTGCCAGGCTTGGCTTAAGGATGTTGCTGAAATCAAGTGAGCCTGACGTAGAGCCTGCGCTGATCACGGTGTGTATCTCATCGATAAACAGAATTATGTTTGGACACTCCTCAGCCTCCTTGACCACCTTCCGCACACGTTCCTCGAACTCGCCACGAACTCCCGTATTTGCGACCATGCTGCCCACGTCCACGTTGTAGATGCGGTAGTTTGTAAGACCGGGTGCCTCGTCCTTTGCTATCAACTGCGCAAGTCCGCACACAATGGCGGTCTTTCCAACACCAGCTGGTCCTACAAGCATCGGGTTGCTCTTCTTCTTCTTGGCTAATATTTCGATTATAGACCGTATTTCCTTTACACGCCCAATCACCGGGTCCATCGAGGTGGTGCGAGCCTCGTGCACCATTTCTACCGCCACCGAGTCCAAAGTAGGTGTCTTGCTCTCACTTACCGTTCTAACAACCGCTTCCAACTTTTTAGTGCCCTCTATTTGCACGCATTTTATCGCTGCTCCCAACAAATCAATCTCACTCACTCCTTCCTTGTTGCCCTGTGCATCTTGCAGCATGTTCGTGAATCTGCTGCTCGGATTGGGTGTTGTGCTCTCATTGCCCTTGGCGAGTGTATCAATCCTCCGTATCAACTCCGTTTTCATTCTGCTCTTCTCTTCCCTCGTCAAATTTTTCTCAAGGACCGGTATATCCGACTCCATCAGCGCGAGCAATAAATGCTCAGGCTCAATCTGGTAGTTCTTGAATTTCTTTGCTGTGCTAAACGATCGCTCTAAAACTTTTTGTGCCGTAGATGTAAAACCTGTAGACATGGGACGGCCGAATTTTTTCCTTTTTATAGTTTTCTAACTTCTAGAAAAATGTGCGTTTTGACAAAAAGAAAAACACGAGCACAGCAGCGTGCACACTATGATAATCACACTGAAGAAGTTTCATTACTGGAGACTCGTTGAGCACTTGGAATGCAAAAATGACAGTCTAATCTTCAACTATAAAACGATCACTACACACGGAAATACTCCAAAAGTACACACATAGCTCCGAGTTTGCGCTACAATCTTGTCAAATACGTTCTTCTTTGTAAGAACGGCATCTGTTACGAACCATTTTTACCTCCGACCAATGAAATTACAAAATTTTTGACAAATTGTTGATAACGAAGCGATGATGTAATAAAATGACGTATTACGCACTACAACGAAGGAGAACGCATCAAAAAAGTACGAAATAAGTTATTTACCTGATCACGATCATCCTTTGGATACAGATTGGCGCAATGTTAATGCTTTGCTTAGATAAGAAGAAGTTGTCTAAATACAAATTATCTACACAATAACCATATGCCCAGTATTTACGTGACATGAGGTAACAATGAACAACAGTGCATCTAAGTTTTAAAGCTCATCCTTTCACTTTTTCATGACTAGTAATTAATTAATTAATATTAAATTTATTTACTACTTTAGTTACTCCTCACCACACTACAACATAACCAGTCGTTTTTTGCATGAATTCATAACAGACCAACTAATCTGTTTTTCTAAAACATTCGTGTTCATTTCCACAGATAATGTTCTGATACCAAAAGTACCATATTTCATCGTATAAGTCTTTGAAGAATTTAATAATTTAACCAATTTCTCGTTATGACTACAATAAACACATCGTGTAATTTCTACAACAATACATCCCCGCCTAAATATTACTAAAAAGACAACCTGCAATCTGATTGGTTAGTTTATAAAAAACGAAAAGATTTTATTTAACGTTCTGGTAAGAAGTAACGGACCAGAAGAGTGAGTTGGATTAGATGATATGTTTTAAAGAGATACTTACACTGACTTTTAAAAAAATTATGACAAGAAAAAAAAGATAATATAATTAAAATACCATGTTCTGAAAATTTCTTGCTGATCTTGTTGCGATGGTATTTAGAGAGAACACTAGTGCTGGTAGGAATTAATTTTTTAAATTTCTATAAGGAGAGACAAATACAAGGAAGTGACAAACTTAGACCATGGACCGAAGGCCGTTGGCCATGGTTGAAGCCCTAGCGGGCCAGAAAAGGGATTTATTATTTTTGCTGTTGACAATGAGGAGGCAGGAGATGATTCAAACGATGATGATAATAATAAGACGGAAGGTTAGTCATCAGGTTTTTAAATAAAACTCTTTTAGTCAAAAAAAATGACAAACTTAGAATGTAAGGAATGAAGGGATGATAAGTTCTATCGGATACATACTGATTTAGACATGCGTATTTAAAAAACAGAATAACGAGGACGGTAAACCATAAAAACAAAAAAACGACCAATTCTACGTTCATTCAATGTCCAAACCACTATCACCAAGTACATCATCGATGACCCTTAAAATGTTAAAAAGGTTTTTTAAAGATTACCTCGTGTTCATTCCGATAGACGAGCAGTTATAAAGCACTGATATTAACATTATCCTCGTTAGAATCCCATGAAGTGTAAACAATCCTTGTTTCTGTTAGAGCAGAGATATAGCGTATATCATTTTTTTAGAAAAAACGCATTTAATTAATTATTCAGCATTCCTCTCAACACCTATTTATACCGTATCATCACACTCTGCCGTTTTAGTGCGAGTTACGCTTTACCCCCTTATGTTACGTTTGATAGGCCTTGGCTTGGACGATTTAAACGATATTTCTCTAAAAGCGCTACAAATCGTTAAGAACGCTGACAAAGTATACATGGAATGTTACACGAGTATTATAAACAGCACTGTTGAGCAAATGGAGCATCTTTACCAGCGTACAATTGTACTTGCTGACAGGCATCTTTTAGAAAATACGGACACGCTCGTTGATGAGGGTGCACAGCAGGACGTAGTGTTACTCGTGCCAGGCACTCCTTTGTTTGCCACCACACACACCGATCTACTGATACGGTGCACCGAAAAGAACGTAAAATACCAGGTTATCAATAATACGTCGATTTACAATGTAATAGGACACATAGGCCTTTACTCGTATTCTTTTGGGCGGGTAGTCTCCATTCCCTTTTTTTCTGATGGTTTTAGGCCACAGAGCGTGTTTGACAGGATTTTAGAGAATATCAGCAATAATTTGCACACACTGTGCCTGTTAGACATCAAAATTGATAAAAGTTACTACGATACGAACGGATCATCAACCAATCGATTTATGAGTGCTAATACTGCAATGCACCAGCTCTTAGAATACGAGCGCACCGTCCATTCGGGTGTTATAACTGAACGTACCAAGATATTTGTTATTTGCAGATTTGGTTGTCACGACCAGTCCTTGTATTACGATGAGATACGCAATCTGTTATCAACCAATTTTGGTAAACCACTCCATTCTTTGATCATTCCAGCAAGGATGGAGACCATTGAAGAGGAGCATGTGAACGCATTCTTTAATAAAGGGAACCTCGTTTAATTCGGTATAACTGTGCCACAACTTACGTACCGCACTCTATTTATAACACTTAAATTGATAACCACCTTCTGCATTCACTTTACGCCACCCTTTCAGTACGTGTTTCGTTCATTGGCCCTAAGATTTGTAGAATCAAGGCTTCGTAATAAACGGCGTTATACAATACAAAAAAATATGACTGGTCCAACGAGGACGTTTTATTTATCATTGACATGAGGAGGTAATAATTCAAATATTACTAGCAATGCAAAAAGAATCATCTGTTCCCGGTATTACACCGCACAGCACGTCTCATTTGTAGTTTTAGTTAAAACGATCAATTACAATAAAAAGGCCTTTTAAAGACGAACGATCTGCTTTACGTAGGAGTAAATCATTAAAGCGCGTTTATCAACCAAACACACTGCAAGTTAAACGTATAAAGATAGAATAAATGATTCAGGATTGTTATGATAGTTAGAAGATGCAACGCTTTTAATTAAGTAATAAATACGTTCATAGTCACATCCATAACAACATTCTATTAAACAACAGAAATAAGAAAAGGTAGATCATACGATAATACGCAGGATTAACCATAATTAAAGGCGCATTCCTAATAGTTACGTTTTAGAAAGGAAATCGTTCTAAGCAGTTAAACGACATTCTTAGTACGTCCGCATTCTTCATTCATCACAGTCTTCGTTCAATTAGTTTAAGTGGGCAGGCGTACGATCAACCATCTTTAATGAATGTAATCGTGCAACTGCACCATAGCACACTTTCAGTGACGTGCATCCTTCACATCCGTCATATTATAAACATCGCAATAAGCGCAATAGAACACGTCATACTAAATACGATGATCCTTTTCAGTCTCAATAGAGTAATACTTTTCTCAATTCTCTTTTTTATGATCATTGCTTGGATGATGTTCAGGTGCAATTCGTACAAACATTTTTCTAAGCAGTAAGTGTTCGTTATTCGTTTTTCGTATTTAATGTACTTCTTTAGATCTTTGAGCGTTGATTGATCGCTCTGTGTTTGTTCTCTGCTCATCTTTTCCGTATTTATGCATTTTTTATTGTTTCGGATTTAAATACGATCTACTTCACAGTTTATATAACAAATGGCCTGTTGACAGTGCAATTATACGGGTAATTACGGACGTTCACGTCTAAAACGATCGTATTTAGTAGAATAATCAAATTAATGAATTGTTCAAAGGTGTTTGATCAGGTAGGATGTGCTCGTATCGAGGCAGAGTACGTATTTTAATAAAGTATGTAAATGATTTATTAAACCACGTCTTTAAAATGACGTGTTAATATTAGTAATTAATAAAAATACTTTCATCTAAAAGATAGATGTATGCTGGTGTAATTATATTTTGTGAGATAGAAAAGACAGAGTCCTAGAAGTGCTGGATCATTTTTTAGTCGGAAAAATTTTTTATTGTTGTTTCAAACGACTTATCACACACTCCTCTGATCTACTGAGGTTGACCATGGCAATTAATCTTTCGTTCATGATGAAAGGATACTATAATATATAAAATATTATTATTGAGATGGCTAAATGTTTGATAATTGATTGTGGGATATATCATATTACTATACTAATGGTTAATATCACTATTATGTTTGAAAACAGAAATTTAAGTTGATATGTATTTTATAAATTTAAGTCCTGATTGCTTTAATTTATATTTTATTAAAGTCACTTTTAGTAAAGATTAAAAAATTAATTTTTGGTTGTGTAACATTTCCTCTAGATACCATTTATAAAAGGCACGATGAGGATTTCAGACAATTTGGAATAGATAACGATGTTTAGCCTTTTTTATTATCAAAACATAAAAAAATTATACTTTCTTCAAACTGATCAATCAACTTACGAGCTGTTTTTTATTATTGCCTCATAATCATACATAATTGGTTAAATAATTACCAAAACTAATAAATGAATTTATTTTTGATCACGAAATAAGACCTTTATCAGATGTTAATCAATATTAATAAAGATAAATGATATACTGGACTATTTTTCGGTGTACACTATCCAACACGTTTAGGAAAATTAATTTAGATGCTCTTTGTCTAAAAATACAGAGAATAAAAAGTCGGTTTGATAAAAATGAAACAAAAGGTTTCTACATCAAAATATATTTCAATTGTATATTTAATAAATTTTTTGTATCACGAATGGGAAATGTAGAAATTTGTAGTAGAACGAAGTAACAAACTTACTAAGATCCTAGAAAACGACTCAACAACAATTACTTGATTACGTTACATAAACAAGTAGTTGTAAATCATAGATAATAATTACAGCCGATGTTGTTTAATTTTCTATTTTATGAGAATTAATCGGTGAATACACGATAGTATTATCGGATTTTATGCTAAGTGGTAGATAAAATTAAAACGAAAACATTATTTTTACGTGGTTAAAGTAACTTATAACTCGGTTAGCTGATTTTTTAAAAAGAAAACGATTCATAATTTGTACTTATCACATAAAAATAGAGTCCTCAAAGGAATACCCGCTACATCTCTTAACAATACATTTTTATAGTCATCAACATCGACGTAATATAAAATAACTCAGATTTTAATTAAAGGTTTGTTAACAAGCAAATAAATTTATTTAATACGTTACATACTTCTTCTACTACACAAACTTGCTATTTTATTCCAAAAGGGCTCTATAGCTTTTCACCGGCTTTTGGGGATTTAATAAAAATTAAACTTACTGGCATATACTCCATAAGAGAAAATATATAACGAGAAGTTAATTTATAGCAAAATAAACAAAGTTTCTTGAGCAGAAAACATCACAATACCAAATTTACAAATGAAGCTGTTATTTATGGAACTAACCATGTATATTATCAGTAATTAATGTGGACAAAATATAATAATATGAAATATCATAATTTGGTTAGTTATTAATGTTAAAATCGTCGTTCTTTCATTTCGACATAAAATAAAATTTTCACATTGATAAATAAATAGTATATTTCTGACATAAATTTATTTATTTGACACTAAATTTTCATGTTGACAACCTTAATTAAAAGTGACTTACATAAAAGGAAAGTTAAATCATTTATCATGTACAGTCATAAAATGGATTGGGTAGTTCTTTCAACTATTTTTTTGTTTACGTCATTCCAATTGTGTATAGTATAGTAGCAAAATATTACACCAATGAAATTATCAAACATCGATTAGTCGTAATTCTGAGTTATTTTATGCTTTTTCTCATCTTTTTTGGACCATATATTATACTTTTCGTAGTAATATTTTTGTATGAAAGCATGTTCAAGGCAGATTGGAATAGACTAAAAAGCAAGAAACGAGTTATGTTCTTCTATATGACGTTGATTTTGTTTAGATTTATCGTTATATCAACGATGATATTGTATTGTTCTGCTAAGGCACATCAGTATCTGCTCAATACTATTATACACGGGTTTTTGCTAACTCACAAATTGTTATTTGTTCTAATATTCGCTCCCTTCTTCGAGGAACTAATTTTCAGACGATTCTTATACCAACTACTGAAGAAAAATTTACGATTAACGCAGAGTATCAAAAACAAAAATCCGGTGAATTTTTGCTTAATCATTTTTCTGATACTTGTCAATTCGGTATTGTTTGCACTAGTGCATTATTTTAATTATACAACAACTTTTTTCCCTGATATTTTCATCAACTTAGCAGGTCTTGGCTTGATTTGTACGCTATCTTGTGAATTTAGCGACTCCGTTCTTTGTTCAATGTTAGTGCATGCATTTTATAACATTATTGTGATGGTATTTGAAGGTTTATTAAAACTTCAATGAGTTGTTTTTACAAATTAGTGTATAATATTGTGAAATAACATTATTTTTTTGGGCCATTTAATTGGTTTATAATAGAAGTTTATAGTTATACGGTCGAGGATTTATAACTCTGTGTTAAAAACACGTATCTATAAACTTGTACTCGCAATTGGAGGATTTACAATGGTTCTGGCGTGTTATATGTCTGGTTTCATCGATCGGAAAGATTGTTCTTAACTTCTAAATGCTGTGTTAATATTATTATTTTGCTATAATAAAGTAAAACATTTAAGATTTTGCAGTGACCTACTCGCGCGACGTTTTTTTTGATTGAAAGTCCATTTAATAAATACCTCACAATTCCTCACACACCAAACAAACTTTTCTAGCGAGCTGAACGCTGACTGTGACCTTAATAATCGTCGGTTCATGGTGCTTGCGCGACGTTGTCACGGAGAATATCTCTCTATAA
>JH994047.1:54457-66990 GCA_000316135.1 Trachipleistophora hominis | reverse complement strand
AATAATAAAATATTTTTTTGCTTGAAAGTCCATTTGAATAACATAATAGCAAAGTATTACTAAAGAGTAATATGAATTGTCATGTATATACGTTTATTACAACATAAATAATACGCTACTTAATTAATTATTAAATGAATTGCAAATTTTTATACTTTAAATAGACTAAAAAAACAATACTGTAATAATAAAGTAAATATATGATTGTTATGGTAAAACTACACGAATATATAAAAAAATAAATATATGAAATTATAAAGTAGCTAAACAGAGTAGCAATTATCATATTCTTGTAACAAATACAAACGACATACAATTACGAGATAGTTGGAAGATATAATTACTTTTTTGTGTAAGAAGGATATCCTAAAGCATAACACATACATACATGTAAAATAAACCTCTAAAACTGTAAAACACTAACTACACTGTTCTCGTGCAAAAATGAAAAATGTCATAACGTTTTCGTTCATTTGTCAAAACAAGTGCATCTTAATTATAGAATGGGCCTTTGAATTGTTATCGAATAGGTTGTGATAAAGATAGTATGGATGTTATCATTGTAAAAGCGTGGAATATGACCTTTCCATTGTTTCTATATTTAATGTCTTTTTGGAAGAAAAATTTGTTTTAATTATGACAGAAGGGTAACTTAGTGTATAAAAGATGTTTTACATTTTTTTATTACATTTTAGGTCTGCTATTTCTTTACGGTCAATATTTTTTAGCACCATCCTGAGAAATGGTGCGTTACTAAAGTTTATGTGATGATAGACCAACGATCTGAACGCGGATCATGTTCTATGTGATACTAACAGGATAATATTAATGAGTGTTACCGAACTTCTAAGAACCCTGAAGACCTATACAAGGCTAGAAGATCTTGCAGATTAAAATAGTAATTTTATTGTATGGAAAGAAATGGTATGTATCAATAAACATACTATTTTGTAAAAAAAGTATTTTCAGCCGAAGATCATTAAATAACTTTGATCGGCAGTAACGTATTTTCTTGATATCGATCATAAATAACGGCTAAAAACGTTTTAGAAAATATAAATTTGATAACGACACATTAGTTCACATTTTTAAAGAAACAATGGATGATTTTTATAGCTTAGTTCGAATCGACCAATCAACTCGTGAGTTGTCTTTTTATAATATTAAATACCATACAAACAAACAAAAACGCTGTATTAAGAACTGTAGTTTCCTTTAATATTATACTTTATTCCTTGCTATTGTTTTTAACTTTATAATTTATCATTTCTAGCTTGAACTCCGCATACTTGAAGTAATCAAAGTGTTTTTCTCTGGTCTGTCCTTTCAGCAATGCCCACAATCCCCAATAACAATGAGAAACCGGTATAAACAGGTTAACGTCAGCTAAGAAATCATCAATAATCTTATCATTGACCGTAAACCCTGAATACATGTACGTTCTTATAAACTCCTTCTTAAAACTTTCAGAGGGCATCCTACTTTTATCCAATGAATAGCCGACATATTCTGCAAAATGGTTCGCAACATCGTATGCAATGTAATTTGGACTGGAGTACTCAAAATCTATGAATTGCACTTCGTCTACTTCGTATGCGGGCTGGGCGCTTTCCTGAGTAACTGAACTTATGACTAGGTCTTGCTCACACACCGGACTGTTCAACATAATTATGTTAGATGCGAGAAGATCGTTATGGCAAAATCCTACCTCACAATGCTTGACCCTGCGCTCCGTTTCTATAATAAAGTCGTAGACATTGTACTTGTCTAGCAAGCTTTTATGGTGTACATGTGCTTTCCAGTACCAGTCTAACATTGTTTTGAATAGTGTAGGGACTCCCGGGCTCTTAATGGTGTGCCATTTGCGCATTTTCCGTGCTATTACTTCGTAGTGCGTCTGCAACTCCTGCTCTTGCAGCTCCTTTCCTGGCACATAGTCAATTATAAATCCATTTTCGTACGATGCCATCATACGCGGCGCTAGTCCATATGTGTGCAGATACGAAATGTTTGATTTTTCAACCTCTCTATTAATAAAATCGCTCGTATTCTTGCCGTATATCTTGGCTACAACCTTATAATCATCATTTGTACAAAATAGTGTGGTATTCGTCTTGCCCGATTTGAATTGTGTAAGTTTCCAGCGTCCTTCTTTTATAGTTTGCAGCAGTTCTAAAATTTTGTTTCTGTCCTTATCCATGTTCATTCTAAGGGCTTCCTTCTCAAGTAAAATGTGTACTTTAAATAAATTTACGTGAATGATAAAGTAGATTTTGATAAATTAAATTTTAATAACATTGAGACGTGTTTTTTAAATGAATTGATACGTGGCTTTTGTTGAAACTGATGAATGGGTTGTTTTAAAAATTACCTAAAGTATTGGTACATTCCTGGTATATTATGGGTTGTTAAAATTGTTATAGCTCAATCAATTATTTCTATGTGCTAACGATTAATTACCTTATACAGGTTGATATTTAGAGCCTGGATCTTTAATCTGTGTTTTATTATTCAAAGTCTGTTTAATTATCACATTACAACATATCATCCAATCAAACCAATTCTTCTGGTGCCCCGGAACCGATCATGACCACTGGCCTTTGGTTCATGGCTTTAATTTGTGCCAACGATTAGTTATTTTGATGTAGGTTGGTATTTAACGTTTGGATCTCAAATTCATATTCTGATGGTTTGTTCGTTCATAGAAAGTATGCACTTTATGTGTATATTATCATTGGTAAAGTTTATTTTTATGGAGACTGATACCTTTATTCAGTTGCCTTTGATAATAATAACATAGTAAACTACATTTATTTATTACTTTAATGAGACCTAACAGTTGTTCACAATTCTAATTATTTCAATCTACCAATAAAATTTAAATTTAATAAATCGGAAAACTATCTTTAACATATCATTTATTGAATAGAATGTTAGTTGTTTATTTAATGACATATTTTAATATTTGTTGGTCACTATTTTCTCTTCCTAATCGAAATAAACGTGTACATTTCTTAATAGTTTGTTACAACCTACCAATAAAAAGGTTGATATCGGGTTTAAATTTATTTTGTAATAATTTAAACAAAATATATAACACAATAAATGTCTTAATAGGTTTTAGAAACAGTTGAAAAAGTTATTTAGATATTATATTTTTCAATACAAGGAAGTTAAAATCTAACAAAGACAAAATGCTTTTTAAATACTTGGATGGACTAGTATTCATTAATTTTGATAGTATTTTCTTTTCTTTTCAGCACTTTGTGAAACTGCCACAATTTACTTAATGAATGCTCTTATTCATAGTTGAATATTAATATTAATGTTTAGACGTTTGACCAAGGAAAAAAATTTAAGAGTGTCATTGTGATTATCGTTCACGTATTTAATCTATCAGGTGTCAAATTAGTATCTAATCATTTGACTTTAATTTTATGATTTACTGGGTTTAAAAATTATTGCTACTACTCTACACGAAATGTATAAACTGCATAATTCTAGTTCAAAATTTCATTGCCCTGCTTTGAAGACAAATGCCTAGGCATTTGACTATGTTATAACAATACGGTTAAAAATTAGTTGATTAACCTCATTATGGATAAAGAATAATATATTGTGCTGTTTTGGTTTCATTTACACTCAAAGGTTTT
This sequence comes from Trachipleistophora hominis, assembly GCA_000316135.1. Taxonomy (NCBI): domain Eukaryota; kingdom Fungi; phylum Microsporidia; family Pleistophoridae; genus Trachipleistophora; species Trachipleistophora hominis. The sequence goes on along the minus strand of JH994047.1, from coordinate 63,337 downwards.
AATGGCTATATTTTCTTTGGCTCCGATTCTTAAAGATGTTCTTTAGTGTAAACTTTTATGAACATGTTTTTTCAATAATTTAATCCTAAAACGGGTTAATGGTTCCCATCAACAAAAAACTTTCTAAATAAAAATATGTTGTAGAAGATATAAACAACGGTTCATTTCCAAAATTTATTGTATTTATGTAACCAAAATAGCATTTTTATCAATTGTATATGATCATATGTAAAATTTTTGAAGACTTTCAATTTATTTATGTAAAACAAAATTATTAAGTACTGAAATTTGATATTAGATGCGACCACTTATTTTGTAAGAACATGTTTTATATTTATCACTGCTCATTATTAAACTTTGACGAAGTTATTTGATACGATGAAGTTTAAAAAGGCAAATTGTTAATAAATACCTCGTTGGACATCTCGTAGAATATCTCAAAATGAAACAAATAGTTTAGTGTAAATATAAATAACTGTAAAATAAATACTCCTTTTGTTGTCAATCAACACACGTATTACATAACATTGTGCCAAAAGCACACAGCAGTAACACTGGTCATAAAAATGCGTACTAAGAATAGATCCAATAAACACGTGCTTATCCTGATAGGTACAGTAACAAACAATAAATCGTTTTATGTGTAAATTTCCTTTCTTGATCACTAGTTACGCTATTTTCATCAAAATGATCAGACATAAACACATATATATACTTACACCAGCCTAATATTCTTTATGAACCATCACTCGATTTAAAACTAATCATTTTTTATAACCAGTTTTCTTGTCTTTCAAAGACAGTAATAACAACATTCATAGTAAAAATTATAGTTCAGACCAAAACAAATATTGGTCATTTTGATTTACACTCATACTTGGAAGAATAGAATTGCAAAATCTTTTGTGCAATATAGAATTATATACTTAGATAAAATAAATAAACATAAATCTTCGCATACAACAGCATTTTGCCATCGTATTGATTGGGAGTACTTTATTAATCTGTGTGTTGGGAATATTATTATTTTTTCCCAAAAAAATATTTTTTAAAAAGCTAATAGTCAATCTCTACCAAAATATTACTAATTCATAATTTTAACGAAAAAATAATTGATAGAACATTTGTGATATTGATTATCTCTGTCACATTCCCATCTGACTGATAAAACGGATATAGGATAATTACAAACTACACTTTTATCATTATGCTGTTTGTCATATAGCTTGTTGATAGATAGACCCTTAGTGTTAAATGATACTGATGCTGTCACTGATAAGACAAATGATTTCAATGTTTGCTCAGCGGATCCAAAATGTGCTAGTGGGGTGTGAAGTGATAATTAAAGCACTTTAGTTTGAAAACATGGATGTTTGGTCAGATGAGATGTTGTAAGGTAATAATTAAACTGACTTTTTTTAAAAAAACATGTGATCTCGTCTCCTTTTGACTTTTATGCTAAATATATTTTTGGGAGGAATATTGACCGGTAAACATATGTTAGTTATAACTTCTTTCAATATTACTTGCAGAATACAAATTTTCGGAAAAATCATTCATTTGTAGCAAATTAAGCTTTATTTAATAAAAATTGTACGTTTAAGTAAATAAAATTATTATAAAATGTTATAATATATGTAGAGTATTTTTTGAATATGTTTTTAAAGAAATTAACTCCCGTGTTAGGTATTGTTGCTTCTGACAAACTATTTTATGATATCTAACTAATATGTACGGGACAAGTAATTATTTTTCATCTAAAGAAGTTGCAGTGCTATATTTCAATTTTTAATGTATTCATTGATCTCCGTGTTTACAATTCATAAAAAGGGGAATAATCAACACACCCCTCACAATGATATACGGTCGCAAACTAAAATTTGCACTGAACGTCCTCATTCCATTCGTCTTTATCGTCGTAAAGAACGTCATACTATTCTACTGTCTCCAAAAATACAAGCCCGGCTGTGAACCTTTGCTTCGAACCGCCAACACGGTAACAGATTTCATAGTAATGTCACTTTCATTTATTGGTAGTGTGTTTGTATATCGTAAACTATTCCATAAAGACTTTAAGTTCATTAATCGGAACAGAATACTTTGTGCATCGACTATTACGATCGCTTTGGTTCTTACATTTGTGAAGTTGCGCATGTATCATCTGTTTTTTTCGGAATACAGTGTGTATCTGAATATGCCCGAAAAGATAATGAAATATTGCGAATTGTTTTTCAAAAAAATAGTGGTTTTTCCGTGCTTGGACGAATTTATTTTCCGTAAATATCTCTTTGGTGATATTAAAGGTGATAAGTGTTTTTACAGGAATGTAAAAGATAAATCTATCCGAAATACAGCTTATGTGATGCTTTTTGCTTTGCTTAACTCCGTTGTCTACGGATTAACCTATTGTGCGATTTTGGGTTTCAATTATGATAATTTGTGCCAGTTCTTTTCTTATGGAATGTGCCTCTGTATCGTTTATGATGTTACATGCTTTTCTGTGTGTTTGGCTGTGAGAATGTGCTACGGTATTATGTCAACGTTTAGAGAGGTCGTTTTCTTTTGATGCTAATTCTGTGGTAGGAATTTACAATAAATTTATCACAGTGCTGTAATATTTTGTAATATCGTTGTTTTGATGATACTGTACAGTGTATGTGCTTTAAAAGCGGTTATTATCGTTTGTGGTGTATTTCGTTCGTCAAATAGGATTGTTCTTGTGGTACCAATATTACGTTTTATCGTTGATAATTACTGGAAAATAATGTAATGTCAATGTAAATTTTGTCTTAAAATTGATATCTGTGGAATCAATATTCTCTGGTTTTTAACTAAAAGTGGTGTTTATTGGACCCGAAAGTTTCATCTTTGCATATGAGTGTTAATTAAAAAACCTGATCAAAGAAACGTATTTTCATCATAGCAGTCATCAACTTCAAGGTCTGGTTTCCTAAATACAGGTTTATAAATAATTCAGTGTATCAATTCAATCCAACAGTCTAATTTATAACAAGTTATGTTGATGCCGTAATTATATCAACTCTATATCACTTTTTTGTATCGATGGTAAATTATTAATAATTACTTATTGGCACAACATATTGTGCACAATAGAAGTAATTTTATATCCTTATTTCAATAAACCAGCTGAAAAAACCATTATTACTTAGATACAATACAAAAGGTAAATATCAAAAACACCAAAACAAAATATCTTATATTATTTAGTTCGTCAATCATATGCGTTTATATCTGTTTCTAATGTTTATAAGTTCATTTAGATTTTCTATGCTGCCTTGATCTATAAGTTTCCTGTAATTAAAGAAAGGATTATAAGCAAGCTCGTCACCAAAGGTGAGAAATTTTGCTGTTTTGAACTTTGAAGGAAGGATCAAAGTATTTGCTCGCCAACTTGTATCCCATTTTGGAAAAATCATGCCCATAACAGCAAATCACGTTTGTTCTCACGTAGTGTCTAAGTTTTTCAAGTGTTATACTCAAGTTAATTGTCCCTTCCTTGTAAAATTTACGGCATCCTAGATAAAAAAAAGCGTTTCCGATAATAAAATAATCATCAATTAAAAAGCAAAAAGCGTTTTTGTCACGATTCGGAATTGTTAAAGCCGCAACTTCGAAGTCCTCGAAACAATATGTTTTTTCATTCAAGTTCCACTCAAAAAATATGCTTTTTGTTAAGAACTCATAGCTGAACCGTATAAGATCATAATTACGGCAGTTACGTGTGTAAAAGACAGCAAGGAGCTTTCTTTTAAATACTCTTTCGCAGTTAAAAACTTCCATCATGTCCATAAACCTGGCAGGTGGGTCGATTTCTAGTGCACGCCCTAATGTATTTATATCAGTGATATCAAAAACTATCGCATACTCATCATTATAAACCAAGTACATCATACTTCTGCTAATACCTGAGCAAACACCCAATAACTTATGCTTACGTTCCATAAACTCTACCATTAGCAGACTGCAATAAATAGTTTCAAGATGATCAAACGAAGTTTCATATTTTAACGATAATTAAGTTTCAAATCAACTTGGTTTGGGAATTAATGCTAATAGATATAGTCAATTACAAATAAAAATATTTGTTTTATCTACTATCCATTTGCGCTTTTTTTTAACAAAAAAATTTATTTTAAAAAGTTGAATTTGCACTTTTCCTCTCACATAAATATACTTTTAATACGATTTCTTAGTTCTTGCTATAAATAAAAAACCATAAATCGCTCTCCTGTTGTATCAGCAACTATCATAGCTTTCTAAGCCTTTAAGTCAATAAATAACTAGTATTCACATTCAAAATGATCAATAGCAGTGTTATTTTTGAACGTATATAACCGTTCATTCAATTGTTTTAGCGGTTATATGCAAACATATGTAAAATTTCAATGCTCATTTGTTTGTTGTAAACATTAGCGAAAGAAAAAATTCATATATATTAAAAAATTTTGTTTCTAGGCTTGGTAATGGCAATTCAACTTTTTTTCATGTTAACATTCGTGAATTCCTGTAAATCAAATTGTAGAAAACATACTAAGCAAAATAAATCCAGAGTATTTACAACAGCTCTCAATTTTATTGTATAAACCTAAACAATCGCTATGTTTGTTGCATAAGTGTACTTTGTTCATTGATAATTAGAAAAAAATGATGAATTTTCTGTGTTCCTCAAGAATGCTATAGATACATTTTTGGCCAAGAATAATATACAAAATAAGCTGAAAAAAATATAATTTCAAATAATATTTTGTATTTATCCTACTAAACATCCTTTGATATTTTATGTATCAATAGATCTTGTGAGATATATATTACCTCTGTATCAATGTTAAAACTTTTTTTTCCGCTATCACTCGAATAACTATATTAAATTTCATTTATTTTTGTGCTTAAATGGCAGGTCTAAACATCGACCATTTTAGTGACACGATAACTTGATCGTCTAATTATTCTTTAGATTGATTATGACACAACATCAAGTATTTGTGACCTTATGACATATGTTAATAGTAGTTTCAGGCAAAATAATGTTCAGAAAATAAACTTCTGTAATTTGAAAAATTTCCATCATGATTTATTTACCTGACAAGTCAATCATTTGATTCTTATGGTTTATTAACAATTGGCACAAATTATCATAAATAATATGATCCCTAGTAATAATTAGTTTAATAGCAACAACTATTGGTGTACAGTTAACGATTTAGCCTCGTTTTCTTCCTATATTACTCCATTGGGACCTATATTTGGCATTGGCCTAGAAATTGGTTTCATGAATGGTACCATTGACAAGTCAATTGTAATTTTTGAATGTTAATTCTAAATTAATAAAATTATTTACTTTTTAATCTGAATATACTGATCTAATTACACTATAAAGTTAAAAATTATTGTATTCACCATAGTTTTCCGCTAATAACAATTTAGCAATTAATATAATGTTATTTGTATCTAAATTATTGAATATTAATCACATATATTCAATTTCATATTCACTTACACTTTGAATTTAAATAAGCTTAAAATAGTTTATCAAATAATTTTATATTTTTGAACTAAATATTTTTCTAGATTAAAAAAAGCGGTCTTGTAAATTGTTTTGTACACCGTATTCCAAAATAATGTTATATTATAGATATATACCACGAATATTTGATCATAAAAACATGTCCATGTAAAAATTATAACTCATCTAATAGTGGATTTTTGTAAAGGTAACCAACATGCAATAAGAAACATGAAACAATTTTTGATCTAATTATTAGTAATATTGGATATTACCATATTACTTGAAAAATTTATTACAATTTAATGTATCTGTAAAGTTAAATTATGCACAATATTAAACTTTCTTATTGTAGCAAAAGGATATGATTTACTATAAAAGTGTGATTTCTATCTATTTTAATGCGGAAAAATTTCCCATAGCATGTTTTTGACTTCACTGTGTGATTATATCACTGCTACTGTAGTATATATATTTGTTTTTCAGTCATGGACAGAGGAAGGCAATAATGAGTACATGGTGTTTTATGATTTGAAGGAAACAAATATGATGGAATTTTTGGTTTCTCTAGAAGCCGGTACAGTAGATAGTATTTATTATGCGATTCGCGATTATGATCCAAAGGAATACATGGCAGAACTTTCGGAATCAACAGAGAATGATCGGTTTAATGGTGTTTGTTCATCTTTAACGGAGCTCAGAATTCGAACAGGAAGAAACTGCTCATATTTTCAAGATCTTATACGTTCTAATATGGACACACATAGAAAATTTAAGGTCGTTGAAATGCCATTTGCAAAGTCATTATTTGAAAAAATTATTATCACAAAAAAGAATGAATCTCTGTCGTTTGGTTTAGAAGAAATGCTATGCATATTTCAAAAAGTATTTTTGTGTCTTGATCGTAATGAGGCTGTTGCATATAATATGTGCATGAGTTTACAGCATAATCCACAGATGATTAGTAATTTATTCGATCCAAACATGGATTTAGGAATCACAGAATCATATTATTCGAAGAAATTGCATGCAAATGAATATAATTTCAATGGTGTTCTTGTCAAATTTTGTGAAATACTAAAACAAAACGTCGAATTTTATTTAATGAAAGATGCAGTACAAATAGCCAGAGCCTTCAGTAAAACAAAAAAGGTGTTTGTTATGGAAAATCGTATACAATTGAATGATCTACAAATAGGTTTTATATTTGGGTGTCTGGAAGTAAGCTCTAGCTACTTGAGAGAATATGTTGATATATTCTACGAGAAATTCAAAAGCGATCATCTTGGCAATGATTTAACGATATTTGTAAGTGATACATTGCCTCTGGATAGCATTCTAAGTGTTATACATGATAATTCAACTGTAATGACAGAATTGAAATGGATTTCTGAACTAGACTTATGGAGGTTGGACCGTTTAAAATGTATCACCTGCTGCGTGCATACAGCAGAAGTTTATGAAGAATTTGACGCTGAAAATGTTGAATTTCCTCTAATAAGCACCGTTTTTCCGAGTTTTTCCGTGAATTTTAATGAATCAATAGCGAAACCGATTGAAGACATAACGCTGTGCTTAAAAAATATTTTGGACAAAAGCGTTAATGATCTTATAAATAAGATTTCATCTATAAAACTTGAAAACATTGTTTTTGAAAATGATTTTGTTTTTACAAGGGAATTTGAACGTGTTCATATATATCAGTGTGAAGTAAAAAAAGAATGTAAAGTTGTGTTCAAAAACATATATAAACAGCTCACTATACGTCATACATCAGGTATTTTTAATTTATCTGGAATGGCGGGTTTTTCTACTGTTGAGTTTGTTGATCGTGCCGCAAATCTAGAGTTTCGTATGAACGATCCTGAATTACCGAGTAAAGTACGTTTAGAAAATGCACAAATAGAGGACAACATTGTCATTGACTCAAGCATCGATCAAATTTTCTTATCCGACGTCGAAATCTTCAATACGATTACTATCAATTTTAATAACAAACAACAGACTATTAATATTTGTGAAACACTTGGATGTATTAATTTAACGGGATTGTTCAACATCAAGTTATTTGCAGCACATCGAATTTGCTTATTGATTGTGCCGTGTAAACACGGTGACTGCACACTTTTATTAACAACGTGTAATATTATTGAATTAGGTGTATTAGAGGATGTCTTTGACCAAATTAGGCTTAAAGATGTGGAAATCGAAGAAGGTTGTTGTTTTACTGTAAATGCCAGTTGCAAGAAATTAGAAATATTGGAATGCGGAGGAATCTTCGATCTTTCAGGTCCAAAACGTTTTACTCGGATAGAGATAGACTTTTCGTCAGATCTAGAAAATACATTAACGCTCAGAGGTCCGATTAAAACGAAAACACTAGTCCTATATAATATGAAAAATTCTGCTAGGGAAATAACAAATTTCTTCAATGAATTCAAGGAAATAAAACATATAATGTTTAAACAAACGTTAAGTAAATATAAGTTCGTTTTGGAGGATTATTCAGCTGATACATACCAAATGTCTCGTTTACAAGAAACTGAAGTATACGAAGCACCAATCATTCCTTCAGATCAAATACAAAAACCAATTATACAGAGAGATAAAGAGTTGAATTCTGCAAATAATAGTTTTTTAAGCGCCATCTTTTGTGCACAAGCGATGAAAAAGATTGAACGATTAGAATACTATAATATCCTTATGAGCACTCTTAACTGTCAATATCTAAAGAATTTGCAAAATTTACAGGCACTTCGAGTCAGATTAGAGGCAGTAACAGTTGATTCGCTCAGTTGTCTGCCATTAAGTCTCAAATTTTTAAATATAACTAACTCATTGGCATCAAGTATTAACCAAGATCCACGCCTCGTCATATGCGCCTTAAAAGTCCATTCTAACTTGAGAGCATTAGCAATTGATAGCGATCTGTTTAATGACCCATCCTTGTTACTGTTATTGCCAAATTGTATTCGAGTGTTGGTAATATCATACAACGAATTTAAAGCCAAAAAAATTGGAGAGAACGTGACGAAACTAAAATTACAGAGGTTGTACGTTTCATCGTATTCTGATATGATTGATGATGAAACATACACACTGAATGAGAAACTAACCAATTTCTTAGGAACAATATTTGAATATGTTAATCGTCATTGTCTCGAATCTTTAGTGTTTTCATCGGATGATAAGCAATATGGTATCGATCCTTTTACTCTCCGTGTTATGGAGAAAGTGAGCCAAAAATTTGATGTTAGTGTAGATGTCTGTTGATGGTCAATAAAAGTTTCGTTTTAGGTAAACATTTTATTTAACGTCGATATACTACGAGCAATTTTAACATCTTACTTGATGAA
>JH994047.1:31720-53176 GCA_000316135.1 Trachipleistophora hominis | reverse complement strand
TGAAGGATCATCGATTAGGTTTAAATATTCATAAACGATGAACTTGCAAGCTGATTGGCTAATTCGGTAAAATAATATTTCGTTCGTTGAAAGTTTAAGAGTTCTATATGTCATAGTATACACGTGATTTAAAAATATATAGTTGAGTATATTTTTTTTATTGTTTCAGTCTGACATACTTTCATATAAAGTCAATTTAATTATCTCCTTCATATTCATTACCCAATCAAACACGCTCTTCTGGTACGCCGGGACCAACCATTGCTGCCAGCTTTTGGTTCATAGTTAGTTTAACTTATAGTCACAGTTTTCTGCTAATATTACCATAATGATCATTGGCCTTGGCTATAAGAAGGTGGATTTAAGGCGTGAAATGATATGGAATTATAATTAGACAAAGTTCCATTAAAAAATATGGAAAATAGAATAACGATTTTTATTAGAGATACTTTTATTTATTATAATTCTATACAAAACGGTTTAACTCAATGGTTATTTATATGATAGCAAGATAATGATACGAAGTGTTATCATAACAGCTAATAATAAAATTATTCTAAGAAGCGTCAAATTTTAAGAAGCAGCTAAAAATTTGAAATAACAGCGTTTAATTAACACCTATGATTTTCAAATGGTCCTTTTGCTGGTTTCATAGAAGGAAATAAAACAATAAATGATTTAATATAAATCTTCAAAAGTTATCATTTCACCAGATTTATCAGGTGCTGTTCGTGGTCTCTTAAACAAAATTGTATGATTTATCGGGTCAACTGATACTATCTCCGCATTTGAAACTAATATAAAACACTCCAGCGAATCGAAATCAATACATTTAACCAGCTCGCCGACCATATTATTGAAAACCCATTGTTCCAACGATTTAGTATCTGATTGATGATAGTCATAACAACACTCAACGTACAACTTTTGCAATTTTATTTTCCCGTCATATGCGTAGTAACAAATCTTAGGCACTGATTTGCAACATATTTTAAGTATTTTCAACAACGGAAATAATGTTTTGATCGAACGAATGGCCAGGAAAACATTTAGATCAACTATTAAAACCTTTATGGTGTTATGAAAGAACATGCTGTTTTCATCCTGTGTTTTATATTCTACAGACCGAAAACATCTATAGAAATTTGAACCCGAGATGTCCAGTGGTTCTAAAGTGCTTGGTAATTGTTCAAAGAACTCGTTTGTAATCGTTGCGGTACATATCTTGAGAATTTTTAATTTCAGCAACGTTTTGAATGCTTTTGAATTGTTCTCATTGACAACAATTGAATCATATTCCAGTTTGATAAGTGTCGTCATGACCGGCTCCTTAAGAATCTTTTTTAAGATAAGATTTATAACATCGTTATATCCTTCATAAATAGAACAAAAATAGTTTGTTTGCTTGGTATACGCAGCCAGGAGAGATAGCTGTGTCTTTCTTCTATTATTGAGTGCAGAATCTGATTTCATATTTGGTAAAAACATCCTAGAGAGCTTATTGGCCTCATCCGTATAATCGTTAGTGAAATGCAAATGTTTAATTTTCGTAGAAATTTTAAACAATGATTCGACACAGTTTGCATTTCGAAAGATGTTACAGAGAAGAAGTGAGCTAGTGCAAATCGAACCAATAAATTTAACATTGTCGCCTTTGTGCATTGAATAATTCATTTCTATACGATCAAAATTTTCAGCATTACGAACGTCAATTGCACAGTTGCATCTGTTGATAGTTAAAGTTTTGCAGCTTATGTTTACAACCAACATGTTTTTCGTGATCGATCAAACGCAATTCAATTTGACCTTTTGATAATTACCCAAGAGAACTAAATTCTCAGTGAAGAAGATATTAGTCAAGGTAATATAAGATAACTTTGAATACTTGTTGGTGATAAGTGATATTTTAATCGCCATATTTTTGTCTAATTGTTGTATTAGTCCCATATGCAACTTTAAATTGAACATGCTATACGATTCTGATATATCCAAATATTCATTTTTTGCAGTGAATATTATCTCAAATTCAGGTTGTATTATCATACCTCTAAGAACTATTCTCTAAATATTTTTCTCCAGACGTATAGTTCTATTTATTTTTATATCAGTAAGCTCCAATAATCCTTCACCGAACTTGTTTTTTCTTGAAAATCGAAGAAATGAATTATGTAACAGCACTTCACCTAATCCGATCATTGCGATAGACTTAATTTTAAATGTTCCCCCATTTACTGTAAAATCGTCACATCCTGCACTAAACGCAATGAATTGATCATTATCGGACCGACAATCTATGAGTTCAACTCGTATATGGTCTGGTATTACCAGATCATTTTTAAATAAACAGTTCTCATACGAAGCCTCTATAACATTTTTTAGTACTTCTTCCATTATAATATCAGAACATAGATGCATTTTAATATTTATGTTTTTAGGAATTGAATTAATGAAGCTTGATGAACAATATTCACGCTCGATTTGTTTTAAAATCTTGATATCATCGAACAATCTCTGTTCAACGCTTACTTTCCAATGACTTAACTGCAGGATGATCTCACTAACAACTTCGCTATTAATAAAACTAGAATTTCTAATTAGTGCAATTTTACGTTGTATATTCTTACGTTCTATCCAGGAACAATTAATGTAGGCTTGTTTCGTATTTTTAATTTCGTATATTCTTATTGGTATCGATGATTTGTTTACTTTTCTTTCAAATATTTCATATAATTGGTCATCATTTTCTCTCAAGCACTCGTAACTTATATTTAAATATTTAAATAGAAAACCAATTTTCAGCTCATCAAGATATATTTCATGGCAAATACTTCCTCTACATTGTAAGTTACCATATGCATCTATTATTTTTGTATACTTGTTTATCAAACCAAATTTTACACCCGACTCAATTACTCCTCTGATAAAATGTTCAGTGTAATTTTCAGCGAAGATGACTGAAGAAAGAAACTTAGTTTGTTGATCATAACTATCATGCTGCGGATATTCAACACGGGCTTTCAGTTTAAAAGCCAAATCCTTGTGATTTTGAAGATAAACACGCAGAACATATGCAAGTAATTCTTTCTTTTTCCATAATGAATACCAGTGTTTACAAATCAAGCATATTTCCTTAAACTTAAACACCGGAAAACTCCTTTCTGAAAGTAACACAATTTTTTCAAAAAGTAACTTTGGAAACGGCATCTCAATAAACACTATTTGACAAGCACGGTAGTTTTCGCAAATTACATTTTGATACGATATGTTCTTGGTATTTCTTGAGGAAAAAGATAGTCAAAAGAATATAACATATTACTGGATTCATCCGTTTGGATTACTTCGTAATCACTTCTATATTCTGCAGTTTCTGACCTCTGTGATAATAAATTAGTTTGTTGTTTGACCTCACATGATATCAAATAGTTCGCCATTCCTGTGCCGTTTAAATTATCGAGGATTCAAAAATCTCTATGTTCATTATTATATTGTGCATCAAAAAACAGAACGTATTTTAGTACTCTTTCAATATACCAGTTTAAATTAAGCATTATATGTCCTGATAAGCTTTCTTTATACTCTAATCATTAATTACGTAAGGCACATTTTAATTTACTGTAAAAGTATTAACTTTTAAAATAAATTATTACTTAATACAATAATTGTTTTTTAAATCTATTATTTTTAGCAAAACACAGCTAACAGCTATATGATAGTGAAAAACATTTCGATATTTAGAGCGAAGCCTCAATTTAAAAAGTCAGTATTCCATAGCATTGAAAAGTTCGCTGTATAACAAGATGGTAAATTCACCGCATGTAACGTAAAAACATTCAACTCAACAAAAATATATTCTGTGAATGTAACAGGGAAACTTAGAATGTGATTCATCGATTAAGTTCAACGAATATATGAGAATGATTCATAGTGTCTTCTAAAAGGAATATTTAGATAATATATGAATTAGCTCGATAACAAAATCAAGCTAAGAAGCAAAAATGGAAACAATATACTAAAAAAGAACAACTTATTTCTATCTATAACATCACTATGAAAAAAAATTAAAAGTGGAACTCTTCCTGTTTCTAAATCATCTGACAGCAGTTTCTACTTCCTACCTAACCATGAATTTTCACAGTCTTCCTAATTTTAAAAACTTGTAACGGACCATTATTTAAATCACTGGGTCAGAATACTAAACTTCTGTAACATATACAATAGAAACGCGCAAAATTCAAATATGCTGATATGATAAACTCTATTATTTTGATTTTGACTAGAATTTTGTCAATTGTAATAGTTTTTAAATTTATAAAACATAAACGTTTAACACGTATATTTTATTGACCACGTACACATACACATGTCTTATCTCCAGTAACACCTGCTTATTAAATAAATATATATCAGCAAAATACTAATTTTTTACTTCCATTCATTTACCTCGAAGTGCTAATAGAGATGCAATGTATTTATAGCAATTTATATTTTTATTAATAATCGTACGCAGGTTAACACCTTTGCAGTTCAATTTAACTCGCATCATGTTTATTATTTTATACATATTCAATATATAAAACTAGTTTAAATAAAAATATTAAATGCTAAAAAGTAGCATTCGGATATTGATTTATTTATTGATAGGTGACAGTGCGACCACTGAATACAATCAAAAATACATTGAAATAATGTTAATTAGTGACAAAAAATACAATAATATGCAAGAAATAACATTTAAATGAACAAGATATTAAATGCAACTGCAAATACATACATGAATATGAAGGGATGTAAGGAAATGTGAGAAAGAGCAACTCATCAAACAACAAGCAAAACAGAGAAAAAAGTCTACTATTAAAATGCTTAATAATTTATCATTCATAAAGAAATATTAGAATTAAACCGACATTGGATAATAATTATTTTTCTCAGAAGGTAAATGTATCTATCAGATTAAACTCCACTTAATACAAATAGACATAACTTATTAACTACGAAATCGATTTTGCCCACATAGATAACAATGGTTAATGTTACACTTATATGATATTTGTACAGTGTCCTCCCACATAAATTTGCTACAAAATATAACAAAATCTTATTCTATAATAAATTAAAGAGCTCTATATATCTATTATTCCTAAAATTTTCAAATGTTAGAACATAATTTTTAGGAATTACTGTTTCCGTGCGGCATTTTTTCAAATACCAAATAACTAATCATAGTGGCATTCAATAAATTGAAATTTTTAGTTTTTACCTATTTCGATTTATCCCACTTTACCTTTCAGAACTAATAAACTAGTCTAGTATTAAAAACATAAGTAATAGTTCAATCACATTTATCTGTGATTTTTAAATATGAATCAATGATTAAACTAACTCGGAAGCTCAATGGTCCATGGTAAATTCTGTCATAATACACATTTATCATTTTAGTGTAATTAAATAATTTAACCACTTGTTAAAGTGCCTTTCCGAATAATTTATAAAATAAATAAGCATCTATGGTAAATAAACACCGCAAAAGATAATTTTTTATCCATCATAGTCTTTTTTTAGTACGTTTCATATTTTCAAAATCACGTGAGAAACTCTATGATTGCAAAATCTAATTATTTATATTAAATAAACATCATTATCATGCCAACGTACATAAATAATTCATCCTAGTAATTAATCACCGCGGTGTTATGAATGTCATATTATAAATATTTATATAAATCGGCGGTAATGATTATTTATGTTAGTTTATGTCATTGTAATTGCATGTGTTGTTGTGATCGTTTTCTTTGTTTACCAGCCAAAGCACGATCATAAAACAACAGCCAATGAAACACCAGCCGAAATAGATAAACCCAAAAATAATAACGAATATTATGAACCAAACAATATTAATGAGGTAAGTTCAGTGTTAGATTTAAAAAATAGTACGCCAATAGACTCTTTTGCGCCATATTTAATTAATAATACCCAAAGAGTTTCTGATAGAATCGAACATGGCTTATCTGACTATTATACTGGAATATATGACTATAATAACAGTTTATATGAATATCAAAACGATCTAAAACATAAACAGAACCGCTTAGGTCATTATCACCACGAAGAACCTCCTTATGATGACTCGACGGATTGTAATGCGAATTATAAATTCAATAACTTTTGCTGCACACCAAAAATTGAAAATTGTCCTTTAAAACAAGATCATATAGTAGAAGAACGTAAAATAAATCAAACAAATTCAGACAATTTTTCAAAATACGAACAATTGAATGTGGAAAAGGATGAAAATGAAAAGGAATATGTGAATAGAACAGTGAAATTAAAACAAAAAGATAGTTGTCATGAAAAAAGTCCTGCAAAATCAAATAATGAAAATACTGAATTAAGTAATATAAATAAAACCTTATTAGATAACGAAAAGGTAAAAGGTATAGAAATTATGAGGAATCACATATTCCCAGAATATAAAAGAGGATTGCTTAATTGCGATGTATCGATCCCGATAGATAGAACATCCTTTGAACAAAAAAAAGCGCTGTTAACAACTAATATAGTTATAAATGACAGTGATGAATCATTACATTCCAAGAATGATATAAAGGAGGCATGCACTACAAATACAACAAATATTTTTGATTTTTCGAATTTCTTGGGAATATCAACAACAGGAGATGTTAATAATACAGTTGACATGGTGAATGTAGTAGATAATGGGAATACAATAATGAATAAACCTATCAAATATACAGAAGACAAAGATACAAATATATCATCTGCCGAGAATTCTTGCAACATAAATAATTCTAATTCTCAAAAAAATGCAACTGATGATTCAGAATTAAATCATTACAATGAGACGGAAATATCACAAGAACCAAATAAGAATATATCAGGAATAGAAAATCAAAAAAATGAAATAAGTGTTGTATCCGAAAACAATGATGGTGCTGAATATGTTCATCCTAATAAAATTGCTAAAACATGTAATGCTCAAAATAACACGACAATTAAACACAGTAATGAGATGATGCTTGAAGATTTAGCACATTCTGATGAATTAAAAAAGCCGCCTTCAACTTGTATGTCACCATTAGACAATCGTGAAATGCACAAGAGTCTATCGTTAGCCTCCAAAATAAATGAAAATGCTGATAAAAAAGCATCTTCGTATCAGAAAATAAGATTGATGATAATGTCAGCATTCTGCAGAATTTACCACCAGCCGGCAATAACGTCCAGAATGATGTGTATTGTACCAAAAGTGCATTAACTCTAGAAAGTAGATGCCCAATGATGAAACCCACTCTAGAACAAATACTGGAAAAAAAAGCACAGCTAAGAAAAGTGGAATGCCGTAGCAAACCTAAGCAGGAAAAATATGCTGGGCGGAACAATGGTAAGTTTGTTGATGCTGTGAAGAAGTTAAAACATGTAGAAAAAGTCAAAGAAACGGTGCTCAGCATAAGAAAACCAAATAATTACACTTTTAATACTTGTATGAGCAACGCAACAGGAATACCATCTGAATGTCTTCGTCAAATTGATCCAGAACCGAAAAATAAAATAATTAATTATGATGTTGAACCTGTTCGCAAAGGAATCATAAAGAATAAGACTGTTCCGTCAGTTATTGACAGCGAAGCTCACGCTATTGAGAATAATAAAACGAGTACAGATCTCGAAAAAATTTAAATAATGATAAGAAAAGGAATAACAATTCGTATAAAACAAACAAATATCTCAATATAATAGAATTTTGGAGAGTTAATCCAACAAATTCAGATGATTATACAAATCAAAACAAGTCTGACTTCGCGAAAAACCGTCAAAAATTTGAAAAACTTCCGGAACTTGAGTTGAACAAGAAATCGAACAAACCTCGCATTACGTACAGTATTTCTCTATTTTTATCTAGAATTGTGCCGTTGACATCATTAAGTCGAGGTTCTACTGAATCACCACCTACTATGGTAGAGGAACTTGATGAATACGCAATCAATAACCCGTATTTTCTCGAATTTTTGAAGAAGTATATCAGGCACAATCAGATGAATGTTGGTTCATTAGATACTCTAAAAGTGAAAAGAATTTTCGTTCATAGAAAACAGAAAACAAATGGCTCTACTGATCAATATAAGTATAATGATAAAATTGCTAACAATTGTAATGGTCAACGAATCGCAGTTTATAGTGAACCTATTCATGTGACATCAAGAAACAGAAAAAAACTGCAAACGTGGCTCTCATAAAGTGTATTAGTTAAAAACCGTTTTTGTTCTTTCATCATTTGTTGTTAATTTGAATATATTAGTTTTTTATTCAGTCCCAACAGACCATAAGCGTATATTTGGTTAGGTAGTATGTATGAAGGAGACAATTAAACTAACTTTTAGTTAAAAAAATAAAAACCAATTTTAATATTAGAATCAAGATGACAAAACACATTGAAAAGCATAAATTTCTTCTAAGTATTCGTTATCTATTCTCAGCTTTAGCAACTCAACCTAAAATAATGAAACTTTTTTTCGAAACTATAAAACCTACATTAATCAACTCTCATACTACATTATTTTATAAAACGTTTAGATATCATTAAAAAACATATACTAATAAGACTTAATACGTAGAGCGAAAATTTAGTCTATAAAAATAATTATATTTGAAAGAAATCAGATAATGATTTTTTGGTGTTGTAATCTTTGTAACACGGCTAATTAGGCACAGGTTCATTTATATATGCAAGCTGCTAATTTGTTATTGGGAAATTCGCATAATTAATAGTTAGAACCAGCGTGATTACTAGTGTTGAATTTATAGCTATAAAAAATGTTAAATGTAAAAAATAGTCAGAAATATTAAATGTAAAGTGAGTATGGTATTGGAAATTATAGTTATGTCAATGTATTTACCTTTGACTTTATTGCTAAAATTTTGTTCGTACGTGTTTTTTTATTAAGCACATCTGTTTAATGTTGATATAAGGTTAATAATTGTAATACATGACTAACTCTCTCTTTCGTTAAAATGATCCTTGATCATTTAAATTTAAGCTATGGTGGGTGTTAACGCTCCAGGAAGAGCATGTTAAATATTTGTTGGGTTAATTTTGAGTAATAATTAAATATGTTTCTTCAAAAAAAAGGTCATTTAAATCTCATTAAGAAAAAATATTGTTGGCACAGAACCAAAACTAATAAGCTTCTCAAAAGCTATATATAATATTTCCAAATTTTTGATTTCTATTCTTAGACATAATAGATATAATACGTTACAATTAGTGGGATATGACCCTGGTTCGTTAAGCTTTATAAAAACGTTTAATATTTTTAAAATTATTCTAAACTATTAAGTGAATTATAACGTTCATTGTCTTGACACAACTGATTAATTTTATCATCATATTAACTTGACATAACAAAAGCTATTTATCTTATATTTGTTCCAGACATCACTTAAACAATATAAATACATTATTTTTCTCCGTAGTATGTTCCTTATCTACCAATATAACTTTTTTTTGTTGCTCTATATGGTCAAAAGTAATTTTCATTCTATAGAAGAAAACGGTAATTATCAGAAAGGTAATGACAATAGAACAAGGGAATCAGGCGTGTTCACAGCCAATTTTAATGAATACAACAATAGAGTGTTTGCAATCGATCTTAAAAACTGGTTTAAATCCTCTGAACAAAGCACGACTGAATACGTAGTATATGAAATAGAAAATAAAGAGTTTAATCCAGATACAAGAAACGATCATTTACATACGTATATAATTCTAGAGTTAAATACAAACGAATATAATGAATTTGTGAAGATAATTTATGAGTGTTTACATGCATATTAAAACCTTTTACAGTCGATTCTCGATGACTTACTCATGTACATCAAAATTTCAAAAAATTATCGAGTGTTTTTATTTAATACTAGCTGTGCTATTCCGTCAATGAAACGGAAGATTAGACTTGATGTGAGTACGCTTATATATTCTTTAATTACCCCAAGACTTTATCGTTTCTATTCATTTCATATTGATCAATATTTTTCGATAATTATTATAAAATTAATTTTCTGTTGACGTCAATAACTTATCTAAATTATATTGATTGTACATGACCACAGAGTGAATTTTAGACGATGGGAACTTCATAACAACGTTCAGCTCATCAATAATAACGAAAAGATGAAATAATATTGTTTGATTCTAGTCTCGAACTGACAAATAAAACCAGCTAGCAAGTTATCTTTTTATTATTGTGATAATTTACATACGTTCCGCTGTTATTATGAAGTGTTGATCGTATGTAATTTTTTGGATTAGAATGTATACTGAACATATACATGGTGCAAAGTTTTTTGTTATTTAGTTTTTATCACATCTGAAGAATACTAGTTTATAGTTTTTAATCATTATATTTCAACTTTTAATCATTTATCACAGATAATTGAGTCAATATACCAAAAACTAACACACTAATTAGCGTCAATGGTGTTAATTAATTTGCAAAATAATTATCACACATTTTTGCATTAACCATTTCAAAAATCAATAAGTTATTGACGTTCAATTTAGGATAGTCCAAGACAGAAATGCACAGAGATAATCCATGAAATATTTAAAGAATTTCATAGTGCGGAGATCGATATGATCATATTCAGTTCCTAAAAACTAGATAAATATGTATGCTATGAAGCCTATAGAAACAAATGAAAACCCTCTTAGTAACAGAATATTTAGAGAAATATTTCTAAAATTAGATGAGATTATGAATTTGAAAACAACTAATTCTTTCTGTAGATTTAGAATAAAATACTTATTGCGATAAGATTTTACAACGGATTCTTTATTGGTTTGATTAATATTCGCTATAAATAATCATTAACATTTTTATTATGATTTCTAACAAATCGTTCGCTAGCTATTATGTTCGTATTCATCTCAGTAATCATTCGAGATTTATAACCATATCGGAAATAAATAAATAGCTACCAATATTTTTTTAATACTTAGTTATTTAATGGCATCATTAGCTTCTTGTGATCTTTTTCTTGTATTACTTAATTAAAGATTGTTATCGATATAGAGGACGACTATAGTATATTGATGAATTTATTGGTCAGCATTTTAATTCAGTGTTAATTTGCAATAATGTAAGAAGACATAGATTTACATTTTTAGACTTTTTATTGAGAGTTGATACCTAGAATTTTATTCATAAACTGGTTGAACCCGTCAAATTATTCGACGTAATATTGTGATTAAATTTTTAAAACAAATTGATATCGTAGACTTTCTAAATATTTGTATATTGTTTTGATCTTCAACTTTGAAATGATATATAAACATCAAATTGTGAAAATTTATCACATTTGAAAGTATTAAAGAAGATGCGACTTGTAGCCTATGATTATGTTCAATGGTAGGATTTTCCGGTTACTTATGGAAATTCTTAAAATGTTGTTTCTACTAGGCTTACGTACATTGAAGCAAACATTTTCGATTAGTTCATTTGAACTCAAAATATCAAAATATGTTAATCTGTCAAGAAAGGAAAAAAGAACCATCGATGATGAAGAACGCAGTTATGTGGCAAATAAATGTATTGAAGTAGCAAATAAACGAGATGACAAGAAGGAGTGTAATAAATATAACTCCTTATCGCGAAATAAAGAATATGTTAATACTTTTTGCGAGCAACCATTGAACAAAAAAGCAGTCTCACATATTGTACAAGTAAATACAGAAATTACTCAGTTTTCAAGAAAAACAACTACGGTGGATATCAAAAGCAACAAAACATTCAAAGAAAAAATTGCATTTTTTGAAAAATTCCAGAGTGGCTCACAAAGTCACAAAAGCTAGTAAACCAAAATATGTCATAGGCAATAATTTATTGTGCGGATGCTGCAGTTTATCTATCATAAGTTTGAAAGGGCGTTTTCAATGATCGACTTGCTATGAAATTCCTGGAACAATATGCCCGGACTATGATGAAGGTATACACAAAAAGTAAGAGCTCACATTTTGTAGGGGATATTTCAACCTCACAGATGTGAATTAATCATAAAGTTATTTCAGAGGTGATCCCATTGGTAATATTTGTAGGGGGATCGAGCTAGTTCTAGTGAACATTGTAATAGATAAAATAATTAATATGACTGCTAAATAGGTGTTAGGTGGGATGTTAAAAAATTAATTAAATCTGTTTCTTCAATTTTTTAAAAGTTAAATTAAACGAAATTTATTTATCACACTTCCACGCTACTACGGCACATCACATGTGAGCATTGTCTTCAAAAAAAAGAGTATACTATATAGTATGCCTCTAGTCAACATGAGAGATGATTTCTGTAAGTACGAACATCGTTTAGATTGCACGAGCAATGTAGAAAAGAACAAGTTGTCAAAAATACAAATTTACATACTACCCCATGGTAATAGAGGCGATTTTTAATGATGGGGATTTCTTTAAATAAATATTCGTAGGAATTGCTTATAAAAGCCCTACAATTTTAAAATGAATGAAAGCAATCTAGGAAAGGACGAAAGAGATTACAGAAACTCAGAATTTATGTGTAATTTTCTCGAATTTTAGGCTTCACAGTCTGTTATATTGTGAAATATCATCTACGTAACGTGAGACGGTCTGGGCTGTCAAGTCTAAGATGGCAGAGAAGCTGTCACGCACCGATAGGAGTGTGATAAGCAGTTTTAGGTGAATTAATTTAATTAGTTCACCTCCGCCGTCTTAGAAGGTCGTCGTCGTTAATACAGCGGTTTACAGCGGATAGTCTGCATTGATTAAAATGCGCATCGGCGCATTTATTTATGCCTAACGCCTTGCTGGATATGACGCAATCACCCGGTATACAAGAGAAAATGCCCATTTTGCGGGAAGGAGGAAAGGGAACCCGCATGGTATCTCTTATGGAGGTGTGAGAGATGGGCCGAACCTAGATCAAGGTTCCTTGGCTGGATGAGAAGTTGCCAGGAACTAAACATATGTGATCCCCGAGAAGAAGAATTCCTCGGGGTACTCCTGAGAGGGGAGTGTCACGCAAGTCATGACTTGCGTGTTAAGGTCACTGCTGCGGCAGCAGCATACCTTTCTGTTGTTATGAGGATGCACGCGAAGGCGTTGCGCAAAACGGCGCACTAATTTCTTCCATGAACCAAAGGCCGGTGGCCATGGTTGGTCCCAGTGGACTAGAAGAGCGTGTTTGATTAGATAGTGTGTATTAAGAAGATAATTAAACTAACTTTTGATAAAAAAATTCTCGAATTTTAATTTATACCTTTCAACTGTTAATAAAAATACACGGGACTGTATACACTTAAAAAGTTTATTATTTTGGTAAGGCAGTGTTCGAAAAGCTTTTCGTACTTTGACCATAGCTTTATGTAGTCAATTTTTGTGCACAAAGGACAGAGATAGCATTTATTACTATTTAAATAGGATGTGAAAGCCAAATTACACAAAACAGCTGGTGCTAAAATATTATTTTAATGGCAGTCAAAACATATAGGAAATAATGAGTATAGTTGGCAAAATTAATTTAATGACTATATGATGAAATTGTGTATAGCAAATATATATACATTCATGAAGCAAAATATTACTTGATATATTTAGAATGCGAATATATTAGCAAATAACAACATGTACTATCTATGAACGTGTTTACTGTTGATACATGATTACTTTTTAAAATAATTTGGCAATAATATATCAAATAAAAGTATCAAGCATAAAAAATTTGTAGCATTGTAGTAGCACCAATCTGTAGTTATTTAGTTCAGATGAGTTAAAAACGAATTTTTAATTGTTTAACTCAAAGAACAAAACGTTAAGATATGTTAAAATGTTAAATAAAGAAAATTCTTAATTGAATTGTTATTGTACTAGACATATAACAAACTTTCTTCGATTTTTATTATCAAAACAGTCATCTCACAAATTTATCATCAGGCATATCCCTTTGTTAACTATAAAAAGGTTAATCTGAAGGTAATCAATGGAAATGTATAATTCTACTATTTAAAAAGATGTTTAAGCATTTATTTATAGCTTTTTTTGTATTATTTATTTGTTTTTGCATTCATTATCATTTAATGTAACTAAGCGAGATTCTATAAGCCTAGAAAATATTTTTAAGCATAACTTATGTATTTACATGTAATATAAGACGTAATCCCCTGGTTATTTCAAAATTAAATATCGTACTTCATAAAATGTTAATTAAAGTTTATCAAAAATTATAATAAGCACCAATAATATCATATTACGATACTGACATCCATAACTATTCGTTCAAAACGATGTATAAAGTATACTTAGGTATAAAATGATACACTTGGTCTCAATTTACATTGGACAATTGTATAACGTACAAAGAACGTTGAAATATTTATTATTAGTTATTTAGTACCATTGTCATATAAAAACGAAAAACATTCTTATATTTAAAACACAGCTGTTCGTTTTGGATAATTTCTAAACCGAGATTCACTACATTCAAACTATATGTTACTAATCAGTGCCTATAATTTCATTGGTGTTAATTTTAAACATAACCGTGTTTTGAACCACCAACGTGAATTGTTTCAATCCGTAAGAACAAAGAAATATATACCATTGGTAATACACACCATCTCAGCTAGTGTCTTGCTATGATCAACCGAAATATGGGAAGTACTTTTTTGTAACTCTCTATTCCATCAACACCCATCTTACATCACAATATTTTCATTCGTCTTGTTAGTTAAATCGTTTACACGTAAAAAATGGTAAAAAAGTTTTAACTGAAGCGTTAAGCCATTTTCTCATATTTTTTCGCAACTCTAACAACACATTGTTTTAATTATACGTTGCCATATCGTATTTAATTAATTACCCTATTATAAAACTACACACGTTTTGCGCTCAACAAATTAGCAACGCTTATTTTTAGTAGGAATAAATTCCTTAAGGATGAAACAAGTATTTTATTGGCTGGTTTTAAGACTTCGTTTTATCATGGAGCGTTAATAATGAGAGAAATTTAGGTGCGAAGTGTTACGAGATAGAATGAATATCCAATGGAGGTAAGATACATTGCGGAGTGGAAAAGTACGTGCTTTTATAAGAATAAGATCGCCAAGTTTTAAAAAATGCACCTTATACTATCTGAGACCATCGAAAAGATACTAAAGAATGTGCAGTAAAAGTACAAAAAAGGATAGAAGTCGCTCTGAATCATGTGAGAATGTGCTTAATATGTAATATACTCGTTTAGAATAGGAAGATTTATGAATGTGAAGTATATCATAGTCGTATAATGAGATATTTCTATGTATAACACGAGCATTAAGCAAGTTTGTCAGTTATCGACAAAGACATAACTCATTTTGGAGTGAAATTTGATGCTGTAAAAGTGGTTAGGGATTTTCAGAATAGGTACTTAGAAACAGCGAGACAACTTTGACCCAAGAAATTCTATTCCAACGCTGATCACGAATACATGAGTTAGCCATTGTAATGAAGAAAATGCTTGTCATTATACAAAAAAACAAACAAGAGCAATTTAATTCATGGCCATTTGACACAATAACATACAATTGCCCGATCTGTTTATTTCTGGCCATACCCCCATGATCTAATTTATCACGTTCAAAATACCAAAATATTTACGTGTTTTGTTTGCCACCATTCATTTGCCGGGCAATGCTGAAACAACCACCCCTGTCTCAGCGTGTTCAACACACAACACATGTTTTACGAATTCTATCAATCAACCAATCAAATTTGTTTACAAACAAAACACAGAAAAACATAAAAAACTGACCACTAAATAAAGATTTTACAGCCACAAACAACGTGTATTTCGCTTCTAAAGCTGAAGTAGTTATGTCTCACAAATTTCCCTATCAAATCACTTTTTGGTGATTGCATTTTGTTTCATCTCATACCATAAAAATAAACGCGCTCTAGTAAACACAGAGATGAACATGCAGACAGATAAAGAGCTCTTCGACTTCCTGTCGAACGCACCCAAGGAATTCACCGAGAACGAGAAGATTAAGAAGTTTCAGCTGAAGAACGGGGATTTCATACACTGTGTGTTGTGGAACATGCACTTCTACATTACGGGAACAGACATTGTGAAAATACTGGTGTGGAGATTTCAGAATGCTGGACGGCAAATCGTGTCACTGAAAAAGTTTGAAGAGGGTGTTTTCAGCGACCTAAGAAATCTCAAACCAGGTATTGATGCAACGTTAGAAGGCCCACGTTCAGACTTTCTCGAATTTTTGTATAAGAACGGATGTATACGCACTCAGAAGAAGCAAAAGGTGTTTTTCTGGTACTCGGTGCCACACGACGCGCTTTTCTGTGATGCGCTGGAGAGGGATCTGAGACGAGAGACAAACCTGTACGCATATTCTAAATATTACAACAAGCAGGCGTATCCGCCCATTCCGAACCACTTTGCGAAACAGTTCAACCCGTATGTAGAGCAAATGAATTGGCAGCACCAGAACATTCCTAATCCACATCCTGTTCCACCACCTGTTGTAAAACCGCAACCACCTGTGCAAAAACCACCTAGTAATCCTCCACCGCCGTTCTCCGATATAGATTTTTCTCAGTGGGAGGAAAAGTACTTCGAAAGTCAGGTGCAAATGCCAGATTTTAGCGAAGAGAAAACGGATGAATTTGTTGAACCCGATCTTATAATTCCCAATAAGAAAGGAAAGACGGAGAAGTAACTTAAAGGGAAATTAAACAGTTTTTGAAAATTTGGTGTATTTTTATTTTGTAAGTTAGCGGGATAGCATTTTAACAATTATGATTTGGTGTACATTCTGTAACCGAGCTACTAAATATTACTCATCTATTCCTGTTTGTGGTATTAACGCTGTTAGAGTTAAATGCTGTTTTATATGTGACATCGTGCATTCTCCGTATTTGTTTCTCTTTACTATTTTGTAATACGTTACAGAATGTACTTCTTCGTTCTTAACATTAAAAACGTTTGGTTAGATGTAGAGGTTAGTTAGAACACCGGCAAGAAAAGACTTTGTTTGGTAGAAAAACAAAATATCGTGCCACTTAAACATTCTTGTTTAAATGGTCTATAATAACTAAAATTAACACATATATCTGTGTAAATACGATTTCATAAAATATTCTTGTTTAAATGGTCTATCATAACTAAAATTAACACATATATCTGTGTAAATACGATTTTCTAAATAATTTACGTTCTTAATCATGTATTCTATTCACCTAGCCTGTTATTATACCGTTTTAACAGTTGCAGGCAATAATATGATTTTTTATGTTCTTCTAAAACGGAAGGCTTTACAAAGCCTATTAAACTTGTCGTAAATTATTTTATTCAATTCATCCGCACTCTATACGAGATAAAATATTTTATCCTTTATATAGTGGCCTTTAATTCTAGGACACATACAATAGAACACAGTTACGTAGGATATTTCAACACTAATACTTTTTCGTTATTTCACCTTTTCATACAGTTAGACCACCAAACCGGCACGTAATTCCATAGCAGATGTTCAACACATCTGTTCCACGTACTACACCAAGCCAATCCGCAGTTCATAACCATAAAGTCACTTATTCATCAGAAGAGTAAAATTATCATCGCAAATAAACTTTTAATAGCCAGCAGCGACCGACTACAGTTACAGTCACGGGTCAATCCACGTAAGCAAAAAACATCATTTATCTGCTAATAAAGTAAACGCTGTTGTATTTTTGCCTGTGAATGGAGAGCCTAGACATGGTCAATTCAGTAACATGACTCGTTGGGATAGTAAACAATAGGCTCAAATCGAAACGCTCTCGTAGCACAAAGCAAAAAGAAACAACCATGTTGTCCATAAACACGTAGGCGTACGTAATGTTTGCAGGATAGTCCTCAGTAAGGCTGTTTATTAAAGTTAATATTACATTTAATGTTAGCGCCAAGAAACGGTGCGTTCATTTACAAAGGGAGAATTAATTTTCGTGTACTACGAAAATTATCATCTCTGATTGATGAGATGCCTTGAAACATTTTGTAAAATCAAATATCAATGAAAAACTAATACAATCTTAAATAACCAATAGAACGTAACCACATGATATAATCATGATCAAATCAGAAACTGAAATACTAAAACACCACCATCCACACAAATCCTGCGGAGAAAAGCAGAATTTTGACAAATTCTCATTTATTTATCTCGTAAAAGTACGTAAACAGCACTACTCAAACAAACACTGCAAACTGCACAGAATATACAAATGTTGACCGTAGATACACGTTTAAGAGACAAAGTACGATGCCTGGCATTTTGTATTCTATTTCGTGTATAGTACATCATTCTTTTACGTTTTTCATTATACTGTTTACCACCCGTTTGCTGAATATTTTACACAAATCCTCCGTTTTATCAATTCTCTTAAATTTCAGGTATTCAATGATTTTCATTGCCCTTTTGTCACCGATGTTTTTTATTTTTTTGAGACTAAGAAAATCGGCCTTATTAAGCAATTTAAGCAGCTCCTTCTTTGTTATCATTGAAGGCTTCGTTCTTGCAGTCGTTAGGCTTGCTATCTTGGTCTTAATCCGGTTGATTAGTACACCCACATCGTTCTTCCTTTTGTCATCAACCACGGTTTTTCCTGAATCGCTATGGTCTCGTTCAAAAGAGTCGCCAATTATATTTTTGATTACACTGTTAATTTGCCCACTGTTATCACCACTTGCAGCCACAGCACCATTTTTATTCTCCTCGGTCATTTCTAAGAGCATTTGATAATTTTCCAGTGCTTTTCTTTTATAGCCCCGTTCTTCAAACTGCAGCGCTCGCTTAAGAATCGCATCAAACACTTTCTTGCTGACAAGCTTGTCATTCTCCTCCTCCTTGCAGTCAAACGAGTGTATTATCATGTCATTGCTGCTAAATGTTGTAAAAACATCGCTCATCCTATTTTCATTTACGTGGTCAGCATCATCTTTTAAGACATTTTTGGTTTTATCATCTTTCATACCACGAGAATTTCCCTCAATATCACATGATATGTTATGAAAAGCACCGTTCGTGATAAAAATGTTCTCACCATTTCCAATTTTGGTATTCGTGCCGTTACTATTTATATTAAGGCCTCTTCCATCCTTCTCCCCGCTCGTTTTTTTCTTCTTCAGATCAGATTCATCTTTCTTTATTCTCGTCTTGGTCTTTTCTACTCTCCTAACAGGCCTTCTCATCCCTTTATCTTCAAAATTAATCTTTTCATCCAACACCGGTCTTTCTTTACCGTTACTACTCTTACCACGATACAATCTCTCAACAACCTCATTACATCTCTGACTGTGCTCCATCTTAGCCTTCCAAACAATTCGTTTGCTCATACTTGCGAAATTCAAAGTGCTTATTCCCTCCCCCATCATATCACAGTCATCCACAACCGTAGCCAAAAGAACTACACGTCCTCTAAAATACTCCTTTAAATATTTCGTAAGCACGCTTTCTCTAAACGGTACGCTTTTTCTCTTCTTGTAAATTGCTGTAATAACGTTCCGTAAGACAAAGAGAGACTTGTTTATGGTTGATGATTCTTTCATCAACGAAGGGTTTAGCTGAGGAGTGTTTCCGGTCTTTCTGTTGTCCTCTGAGCCTGCCAAATCAATTAGTATTATTTTGAAGAGTTCGTCCGTGTGTTTTTCGTGTACAGCCCTGTTTTGCTTAACAACCATTTCCATTATCGTATGCGATCGAGAGGATTCTTCGTTGAGAGCCGTTCTTTTTCTCACCAGCATGCCTTCAAACGAGCCAACGTCCCGCACATTTTCAGTTCGTAGTATCACTCGTTCGTTGTACAGCTCAAAACACTTAAATTCAACGATATCGTAGGAGTCCCTTATCAGCTGAAAGATTCCTTTCTCATGTTTGTTGCCAAGCATCGTAAAGGTTTTACCTGAGCCTGTACTGCCGTAGCACATTATCGTGAGGGCATTGCTTAAAGACGTACTGTCAGCTAATTCATCAGTATTGCCGATCTTTGCACGCTCCAAATCATTACCACAGCTTATTCCCTTTCGCAAGTATTCATATATGCTTTTATTACTCTCTTTCACGAATACACGGTCGAAATTGTATCTAACACCGTTACTCTCAACAAATACCTCATTTTTTGTTATTTTTGTAAAGGGCAACGAATTCTCAGGCCTTCTGAAGCGAACGAGCACTTTAATATTTGACATAAAGCGTAAGTGAAGGGTAAATAAAATGTTTTGTTAAATAACGTGGCAAAAACGTGCAGCACGGAGGTGCGATCAAGACTAGTAACATTTTGTACCCCCTGGTTTGAAGTACTCCGTTCCCGTGTTCAGGATTTTGATTCTGATCACAGAAGATGCCATTCAAACTCAGCGCAGGGGCTATTTATTTTTAATGACGAGCACAAATTACACCGCAGTGGTGATTAACACAGCACACGCCGGCCGTGCGCGTGCCCTGTCACAAACCGCTAAAATTTTTTATATTTACGAATTTTTAAATTGTAAAATAATACGCCACCCCTTCGATGTTCTTCATCTCAGAACTCTCCCATACCATACACCTGTCCCCAAACTATTTTGATACCAATTTGCAGTATGCCGTTCGTTCGCATCTTCTTGAAGAGGTGGAAGGCGCATGCTCGTCTGATCACGGCTTCATACTTGCCGTCCTGTCCATACAGAACGTTGGTGAGGCCGTTTTGAATCATATGGGATCCGTGCTTTTCAAAGTTAAGTACACCGCTATAACTCTCAAGCCCGTGCGTAACGAGGTAATTGAGGTTAAGGTGGACGAGGTTAACACAATGGGATTGTTCGCGCATATAGGCCCTCTCTCTATTTTTGTATCTAACTATCAAATTCCAAGTAATTTGCAGGAGAGCATCAAAAAGGACACGCTTGTTAGACTGAAAATTATAGGAACGAAAATCGATAAAAACGAGATATACGCCGTAGGAACAATAAATGAAGAATTTTTAGGGGTCATTTTATAGAAATAGAGAATAATTTAATTTTATATAAATAACTAAATTTAATTAAATTTTGTTTAAACCTGAGGTGGTATGGCCGGCATATGATTTTAGTTATCAACTAGCAGCGTTATTCCTTTATGAAACGGAAGAATAAATTGGTGTATATTCAATAAGATTAGTTCACTCTCAATTAGTTCTATCTTAGTTTATTCATGGCGTTCTAAACGTTCGCACTTTTCCTTAGGGATCAGAATATTAATTTTTTGTGGGTGTTAGCGATTTATCTAAATAATATTGATCGTAAATGACTGCTGAATAAGTTTAGGGAGATGGCAATTAGATAATGACATATAACTTATCAATAGTAACGAAAAGATAAAATAATATTTTTTGATTTTTTTCTTGAACTAACCAATCAGCTTAC